>BQNB010102564.1:0-24217 GCA_026074375.1 Tanacetum coccineum | reverse complement strand
TAAAGGCATGAAAGCCTTTTAGTTTTGATACATATACACCTCCTCAAGGAAAGTGAGGAGGGTTGGTCATTTGTAACTTTCACATTTACAAGTAAACTTCCCAATTCTCTCTAGTTTCTCTCTCTACTTTCTCTCTCTACAATTCTTCTCATTATCTCATCTTATTTTCTTGTTCTTAATATGAAGTGAAGTGATATACAACATGGTCGCCTACTTAAAGAAACCAGAGGGAAGTGAAGGATTTCACCAAATAGTGGATTTTCTCAATGCTAGTCACATAAGGTATGCTCTTATAGAAAATCCCACTATCTATGTTTCTCTCATCAAACAATTTTGGGAAACTGCTACTGCCAGAACACTTGATAATGGAGAAATTGAATTAACTGCTACAATAGATGGCAAAGTTAAGATTGTTACCGAGGCATCTGTTAGAAGGCACCTCCAATTAGCAGATTCTGATGGTATTAGTTCTTTGCCAACTACTAAAATCTTTGAACAACTTTCCTTAATGGGGTATGTGTTAACTTTTAACAAATTGACCTTTCAAAAAAGACACTTTTCCCTTCAATGGAAATTTCTCATCCATACCATCCTACATTGTCTAAGTCATAAGAAAACCTCTTGGGAACAATTCAGTAGCAACATAGCAACTGCTATTATTTGCTTGGCCACTAATAGGAAATTTAATTTTTCTAAACTGATTTTTGATGGTATGGTGAAAAACTTGGATAGTAAACACAAATTTTTAATGTATCTAAGATTTATTCAAGTGTTTTTGAACAAGCAAAAGAGACTGCTTAAACCTCACACAAGACTTTATATTGCTCCTACCCACACTCAAAAACTTTTTAGCAATATGAAGAGGACTTCTAAGGGTTATACTAGGGAAAACATTCCATTGTTTCCTACAATGATTGTTCAGGGCCTAGTTGTTCAAGGTGAAGGATCAACAACCTGTATGGAGTCCATCACACACCCAACAGTGCATCCATCAACTCCAACCATAATTTTTCACCAACCTCTAGGAGAACAAACAGACAGGAATCTGTGGTTCCTCAGCCCAGATCTCCTACTCAGACTCCTGTAGCAGAAGGAGGATGCTTTACAGTATTGATGTTAGATAGGGGGCTACCACTACGGTACTGGCTTAGAAGTAGGACAGGCAGTGGTACCATTGATAAAACCCCTACCATGCTCCATGATTTACCTCTCCTAAGAGTTAACATACTTAGAAGTGATGAGGGAAGTATGACACTACAAGAATTGATGGTTTTATGTACAACATTGTCAAAGAAGGTGGAGAGCTTGGAGACAGACTTGAAGCAGACCAAGCTTACATATGGTGCTGCTTATACTAAGCTTATCAAGAAGGTAAAGAAGTTGGAGAACAAAGTTAAGTCCAGCCAAGCTAGAAGAAGGGCCAGAATTATTGTTTCTGATGATGAAGATGATTTGGAGGATCCTTCCAAACAGGGGAGGAAGATAGCTAAAGTTGATCAAGATCCTGCCATTTCATTGGTACAACATGATGCAGAGATTCAGGGGAGGCATGAGCATGATATGGAATTTGATTTTGATCTTGATGCTGCTAAGGATGTTAGTACTGCTAAGCCAGTTTCTACTGCTGGTGTAGCAGTTACTACTGCTAGTGTTGCTGTTAGTACTGCCAAAGACAAAGGTAAAGCTAAAATGGATGAATCTGAATCTGAAAATTGATAGAACCAAGACAAAGCTTGCAAGCAAGGAACAAGATCAAGACGTGTTATGAAGCAGCTGTTTGAATACAAGCTAAACCTGGGAGATGAGAGGTAGAGGATTAATCAGGGTACATGAAGCAAGCTAAGCTCTTTCAATGTTGAAAAATGGGAAGACATACAAGCTAGAGTTAAAGTTGATGAAGAGTTAGATTAGAGGTTACAAGCAAAGGAAAGAGAAATACACACTGAAGCTGAACAAGCAAGAATGCTTGTAGAGCTTAACAATCAGAGAAAAAGGTATTTTGCTGCACAAAGAGCTAAAAAGGAGGAATAAGCCACCCACACAGGCTCAATAGAGGACCTATATGTATAATTATATCAAGCACATGGAAGGTTATACACTTCAGCAGTTGAGAGGTTATTATTTTGATGAGATCAAGAATTTGTTTGAAACAACAATGAGGAGAGTACACACTTTTGTTCCAACAGAGAGTGAAATTGAAAGGGTAATTCCTGAGTTAGCAGCTGAAAGTTCTGAAAGAGATGCAGAAGAAGAACTTGATCAAGAAAGTTCTAAAAGGCAAAAGACTGGTGAAAGCTCAGAACTAGCTGAAGAACCAAGAGATAAAGAAGCTGATGAACTATCACAAGAAGAGCTACAACAAATGATGATAATAGTTCCAGAGCAAGGAATGAATGTTAAAGCTTTACAAACTAAGTATCCAATAATTGATTAGGAGATTTACACTAAAGGCACTAGGAAGTACTGGAAGATCATCAAAGTTGGAAATCATACTGAGGTACATTAATTCTTTGATGATATACTAAAAGCCTTAGACAGGGATGACTTAGTGATGCTATGGAGTCTGGTTAAAGAGAGGTTTCATTTCAACAGAAATAACAGATGACAAGATAAGAGAGATACGGGTTGAGGTTGAAGAGATTATTTAAAATAGATAAGATGGATGGAGTTATGGAAGCTGCAAAAGCATTATTCATGATTTAACTTGGAAGCTATATGATTCATGTAGAGTGCATCATGTGTCTACAGAGAAGGGAATAGACATCTACATGCTGGTAGAGAAGGAGTATCCATTGTCAAAAGGAACTCTTACACAGATGCTGGTTGCAAAGCTCTTGGTGGAACAAGATAATGAGATATCCAGAGAACTTCTTAGGAAGATATTCATGCAGGTTGAAAGATCAAGAAGATTGATTAATGTATTTAACTAACACATTATATATATAATATATAATAAAATATATATAATAAGTATAATCTAAAAATAATCAATGAAACCGAGAAGTAGTATAAAATATTCCCGGGTCGTTTATCCCTAACGAGGCTGTGCTTGAAAATCGGTACAGTCGAAAAGTTAGAATTTGAATGGTATTAATGATTAAGAGGATTAGAAAGCTAAATTATCTACTAATGTGCAAAAACGATTAAGAAAAAAAACCTAAAAATTATGAGAAAAAACAAAATAAACGAGAGCACGAGCCCCGAACAAGGGGGTCAAAAACCTAAATTCTTAAAAATTAACCCTACAAAGAAATTTTTACTTCTAATCTACTCTAGGTAACTAAAAATGAAGAATAAAAAAAGACTAGACTGAAAACGGAGTTAATTTGAGTTAAAAACGAGTCAAAACGAAAACCGAGCCCGAGACCCGTTCTTTAAAAATCAAAAGTTCACAAAAATGACCTTACGAAAGATTTTCTATTTTTCCTAGTAAAAAGGATGATTAAAAGAATTTTTGTAAAATAGGAAAATATTTTTTAGACTTTTTATTTATTTTTTTTGATTTAAAAACAGTTTGAAGAAAATAAAATATAAAAAAATACTTAACGTTTGATAAAAAAAATCTTCAAAAAATAGCTTATGTGATATGGTTCTAGGAAAAATAAGAAAAAGTGGGCTGTTATTGAATTTAGCCAGAATAAGCTCGAATGGGTCTGATAGTAAATGAGGGCAAAGTGTGTATATTATTAAATGTTGCAAGAGATTAAGGAAGTAATTGAAAAAGTCCCAAGGGCGAATGGTTAAGTGTGTGTGCTGTTGAACGAGAGGTGAGGGGTTTGAGTTCCACTTACCCACTTTTTTTTTTGGTTGCTACAGTAACTTTTAAAAAAAAAAACCTTTTATACAAACAAATTAAGCACATTAAGGTGAACATTTTATATAACTACAACTAATTTTGAAAGCTTATAAATAAGCCAGAAAAGCTTATCTAAAAACAGACAGAATGCTTGAGTGGGACAAAAGGCTTGTAGCTAACTCATCGCCTTTTTTTATGGGACAATTAAGCAAAATGAAAAGACAAATAAGACAGTAAGACAATATGCATTAAATAATAAGCACAAGAAGTAAAAAAAATAGCAAGGAAAAATAGATAATAAGCACAAAAAACAAAGCAACTGAAGCTATACTACTCCTAAGCACTTAAAAAGCTTAGTATACTACTTTAAAGCTAAATAAGCTAGTAAAAGTGTAAACTAAGCTGAGAACAATAAGCACCTAAACTTAATAAACAAATGAGAATAAATATAAGCTAGACAAAATAGACAGAAAAGCCATAACACTAAAATAAGCTCTAAACCTAAACTGCAGGCCAAAACAGTCAATGCACCTACTTATAGCTTAAAATTAAGCTAACTAGAGGGTGTCTTAAGGCCTGTGGCTTATGAAGCTTATAAAACAGCTTACAGGCTTTCTATAAAAGTTAATATCTTGTTTTGATTATCATAAATAAGCCAAAAAATTGGTTTAAAACAATGTTAGCAACCAGGGGAGTTTTTGTCAAGAAAATAGGCTTGAAAGCCACCATAAAAATAAGTTTCAAATAAGCTCTAAAAAGAAAACCAAGTTAAGACAGATTTAGATTAGCTTAAAATGAGCTTATGCTCAAATTTTAAGGCTCTAAAAACAATTTTAAGCTGCTGATACTTTAAAATGAGAAAAGGACATTTAGATTCAAAAATTGACTTAACAAAGGATGACAGTTTTTTTTATCAAGACCAAAGAAAACTAATGGGACTTTACCCTACTCTATTAAACACTTAAAATGAAAAGTAAACTGGTTTTAAAAACTTGTTTAAAAAAACTACCCTAACAAGCCTTTATGGCTGTTTGTTACTAACTGATTTAGTAATGACTCATGAAAACTTTAAAAAAGAAAATTTAAACTATAACAACCTATCAAACAGATTAAAAATATTTAAAATAACTAGTTAAAAATGACTAAGAGACCCTAACCCGTTATCATGACATTTCTGACCCATTTTGAGCTAAAACCAAACACTCCCTTAGTTTTTTAAACACCAAATTTAGGCTGACTTTCCAAGATTTAAACACATAACAAGCATGCATTGTTAAGCTAATATAAGCACAATATTAAGCACTTAAAAGAAAACAATAAGCAAATGAGCAGTTTTAAGGAAAATGAGCAGTTTTGCATAAATACTTAAACTAAGAGCAAAAAAGCATAATACAAAGTCAATTTGCAATAAACAAACATAAGTAAGCCCAGTAAAAGGACAAATAAGCAGAATTAAGCACTAAATGTAAGCATGCTATAGTTAAAAAATATTAAAAAAAGTGTGTACCTTTTCCTTGCGCTCAACAACAGGGAACAATAAGCAGTCTACAAGCTCCAGCTTGTATAAAACAAGCTGGTATGGTCTATAAGCACTTCCCTAGCTTGCTTATCTTCCAAAACGCTTAGGTAATTGAGGAGCAAGTCTCTCTTTTTTTTATAAATTTTTCTTAAAACTTTGTATACTTTGAGTAAATTTTTAGTTGGACAGGTTATAGAGCAGCTTAAGAAACTTATATTAGCTTATGTGAGCTTCGAAAACATAAGATAAATCTTAACACTTGAAAAACAGGAGTTGGAACCAAAAGACTTTAAATTTCATTTAACATAAAAAAAACATATTACAATAAAGGTAACTTAACAAACTAGGTTAAACTAAAAGCTACTTAAAAACTGACTGCCACCAAGGGCTTACAAATAAGCTTATTTATACTAGTACTAGGAAGCTTCTAGGTCTTGAAACCTTGGCCACTTCTTCTTGTGATTCTTTGTAGAGAGAAAACACAAAGTGTTTTTGTTGTGTGAGAGGTAAACTCAAAGAATCTCAGCCCTTCATTTTTCTTTATCCCTAAGCTAAACGATCTAAACCCTTGAAAATTCTTGTCCAATGGTTGCACTAGGGATTGCCAGCTTGGCCATTGACCATGTGGGGTGTGGGGTAGGTTGGTGGTGATGGTTTTGGCCCTGCGTCCATGGATCTGTGATCGAGGGGCGAAAGTGATGGGAGGGGGTTTTTGATTTTTGGCGGGTAAATGGGGTTAGGGATAAACAATATATGTCATTTGACAAGGGTAAGTTTGGTTGTTTGGCAAGTATAGTCCCTCATGGTTATATATGATATTGCAAATAAGGTCTTTGGTGGGGAGTGAAGTTTTAGGGATTGCCAGGATACACCCTCAAAGGTTATATCTTCATTTGCATCACACGTCCTTGTGGGGGCTAACATTAGTTAATAACTTTGAGGTTTGGCAGTTCAAGCCCCTCAAAGTTATATAAGGTTTTGCAAATGAGGTCCTTATGTGGTACAAGTTTGAGGGACTGGCAGATTCAGCCCCTTAACTTGTTTGTGGGCTTATAAAAGGTTTTGGGCTATTAGTCTTCATTAGATATACTAATGGGCTTATCCGGCCCATTAGATGGGTACGGGTGGGCCCATTAAGTGTTCTTCGATGTCGGCACCAGTTTTGATCGTTGACTTTTCTGGGTTGACTTTTGACTTTGATTTTCTTAGATATTGGCTTCGATTTGACTTTGGCTTTTCCATGATTTTCCATTCCGTGCTTGGTTTTGTCATTTTTGACTTGGTTTTTCGTCCTTTTCTCGGATATCCATTTCCTGCACAAAATAAGTGAAAACATACAAATACATGATTTTTGGTTTTCGTACAGTTTTTGGTCATTTCAGTCCGGTTTTGATGGAAAACGGTATGTGTAATTAATCACATACCAAAATACCCA
Source organism: Tanacetum coccineum (assembly GCA_026074375.1). Lineage (NCBI taxonomy): Eukaryota > Viridiplantae > Streptophyta > Magnoliopsida > Asterales > Asteraceae > Tanacetum > Tanacetum coccineum. The sequence goes on along the minus strand of BQNB010102564.1, from coordinate 17,467 downwards.
TACTAAGACGTTGCCGTGTCCTCACGCAATGCTATGAAGTAAGCACTTAGAAAACTAAGAATCTCGATTCCCCTCGACTAATAACCTCGAAAAGTAGCTAAGTGTTAATCGAGGGAAATAAAGACTCAAAAGTTTCGAAAAGCCCTGTTTTACCATTTTTATATTATACACTTCTTCCGACCACATGTTTTGTATTTTTTATTTTTCTCATCATTTTTGTAGTCGTGCAGTGATATTCATAAGTAGCAAACTTATTAGAACGTTTGAATTTGTTATTTTATTACTTTTAGGGGATCATAGACAGAAGCATTTTCGATGCCGAGAATGCCCCAAAAGGATAACTCATCGTTCCGACTTGCTCACTTATTCCATAATCAAGCTTAATACAAAAATCACCGGTCAATTATGGAGTTAAGATGCTAACATATACATATTTTGCAACTTGGAAACTTTCACCCCCGGACAATTACTTCTATCTTAGTGTGTTATGTGCTATTTTGAATTTCAAACCATGGATCAATTGTTTTGAAAACATTCTATGTGTCACGTTCCACCTGAGTTAATATGAGTTTGAAGTGCCCGAGATCAATACCACTGTAGCGAACTTTTGTATCGGCGCAATCTCCAACCTTGCGGTTTAAGTGACCCTGGCTTTTGAACCCCAAGAGACAAGTATCGGGACTCACAGGACCTTAGGTTTCAAATCTCTTTGGTTTTCTGTACTTTATCATAGCTTTAAAATGTCATAGCGAGTTTCAAAAGCATATTTGAATTTAAATCAAAAAAGGATCTTTTATTTATTTAATTCACAATTAATATTAAACACTCATGCAAATTTCGAGCTTTTAGAAGGCTGCAACATCGGTTGTGAGCCGGCAAGATGCAATAAACTTTTATCAGTCGCGGAATTATTATTCGCCCCCCTACTATGGGCTTTCTTTAGAAGGCTTGTAACATCGGTTGTGGGCCGGCATGATACACAAATTTTATCAGCCGCCACAGTTTATATTTATTATCAGTTTGCATTTTTCATCATTTTTTACATATATATATAGGGGAAAAGTCTTTTGGAAAAATTCATGTATTAATTTGAACCTAAGGCTAATGTTTTTGCTATATACTACATAAAAATATTGATTTAAGGATAATCTCCAAAAGTAAGCAAGTATATTATCAGGTTAAGAGCTAATGGGAGAAAAAAGCGACAAATTGAACATATGAGCTCTGAAGTTTTCCAAATAATACCTTGTGTTAGCATCCAATCTATACTTAACACTTTCATTTTTCGTTCGTCGCAACATATTTTTCGACACGCTCAGTCTAAAAGTTAAGGAACTAGTAGAGCTCAAACACGCTCGAGCGTGTCAAAATTTACTCTTTTTCTACTAGCAGGAAAGTCAAATTTGTGGTTCCAAACACTTATCTTAATTTTTCGAAATTTTAAATTTTTTCATTTTTTTGAAATTTTTGGTGGTAAAAAACGGGGATTACGTGAAAACAACGCTGCAGCACAATCAAATCGAAGATCCCCCATCCTAGAATGAATACATTGTCTCATTTGGTTTTTACAAACAGTGTTTCTACGTAAATCCTAAAGCCGTTTATGAAGTATGCTTTAAAGATAAACGTTAGTCGATAGTTTAGGATATCGGCATTCCCATAGTGCTGAGTATTTGAAGCCTCCTTGTGATCGAAGGACAAAACGTGAGCTCGAGATGATTCACAAAATCAGGGAAAGCACTGGACAATTACAGCACAATACATAAAACGCGTGGTAATGAGGAGCGAGCCTCCTAACAACAAACAAAAAAACTTATCATTATACATAATACTTCGGATAACAGATAAGCAGGGGTGCCTCTACGAAGCGCCTTGTTTAGGTCGCTAAGCTTGAACCTTTCCCCGAAAATTATTAGTTCTTGGGGAAGGCTTGGAGGTACTTGACAACCTCGGTTGGTATGTCCCCTCCAAAATAGTGTTTCAAACAATGACCATTCACCTTGAAGTTAGGCCCGGAGTTTTGAAATAACTCGACGGTGCCATACGGGAAAACTTGGATCAATGTGAAATGGTCCAGACACGGTGATGTTCACTTTGGCCGGAGAAAAATTTGCAATCTTGAGTTAAAGAGGAGGCTTGTATCACCTTCGTTTGAAAACGCGGTTTTTGATCTTTGCGTCATGAATCCTCTTAGTTTTCTCATTGTAAATCAAAGAATTTTCATAGGCTTGATCACGCAGTTCACTTAATTCATTGAGTTGAACTTTGCGTTGATCTCATGCGGTCTTGAGATTAAAGTTTGCATGTTTAAGGGCCCAGTAAGCTTTGTGCTCCAACTCAATCGGCAAATGACACGCCTTTCCGTACACTAGCTTGTATGGAGTACACCCGATGGGTGTTTTGTAAGTCATGCGGAAGGCCCAAAGAGCGTCTTCCAGTTTGTCCGACCAAGAGGCACGATTTTCGCCCATTGTCCTTTCAAGAATTCTTTTTAAACCACGATTCGATTACTCTAACCCTGCCCACTTATCTGTGGTGATACACGGTGAAGAGACGATTGAGTGACTCATATTTAGCAAGACCTTTTTGCAAACTGGTCATTGCAAAAATGTGTTCCACGATCACTGATGATGGCACGAGGGGCACCGAATCTGCAAAGAGTGATTTTATGAGAATTTCCAGACTACTCGGGATCGTGGTAGGGGAGCGCTTTCGCTTTCAACCCATTTTGTCAGGTATATTGACAGCCACAAGTAATGTATTTGTTTCCTTTTGATGATGGGAACAAGGGCCCATGAAGTCTATGCCCCAACACGTCAAAGACTTTCCACATATTGGATGGGAATTTTGAGGCATTCTTCCCTTTGTCAAATATTTCCTTGTCGTTGCACGAGTAGCATATTTTTAAACCTACTCGTGTGCATTTTTATAAATTGTAGGCCAAAGAATCGACATTAAAGACCTTTTTGGCGGTGAGTTTTTGCTCCGTGATGTCCAGGTAGGTCCTTTGTGCCAGCTTTGAGGTATTGTCGAGAGTCTTCTTTGCAGTGCACCACACCGGCGGATCACTTGATACGCACAGATTTTGAACATGGAAGGGTCATCCAGAAGTAGTTGTTTGACATCTTTGAAAAACTTTGTTTTTCTGCTGGGATGAACTTTCCCTTGACAATGTGAATTTCCCCGCATGGTAATTGCGAAATCTGCAAACCATGGGGTACTATCAACACGAAGAGAATTAACCGATCCAAGAGTTTCGAGGGGAAATGTTTCCGTGATTTCCTTGTTCTCGAGTTTATCTTGATGAGGGTTCTCAAGTCTGGAAAGATGATCGGCGGCCAGATTCTCTGCTCCTTTTTGTCTCGGATTTTTTTTTTTTTTTTTTTAGGATGATAAATCGGATTCTTGGAGCAAAGGATCCACCGCATTAGTCTTGGCTTAGCATCCTTTTTAGATTGGAAAAAAAAACAGGGGATGGGGGGGAAGTTTTTTAATTTTATAGCACGAATGGTCGGTATACACCGGGAACTTATCAATAAGCGTACACTACGGCAAGCAATTCTTTTCGGTTGTAGTTGTTAGTGATGCTGAGCTTCGGTCATGTTTTTGTTGGCATAGTGAATTGGTTGGAATGCTTGTTTTTGCGTTGACTAGGACCTGCCCCACCATTCAAAGTTCGCTTGCATCACTCATGAGTTCAAAGGGTAAGTCCAGCTCGGAGCAATCAAAATTGGTAGCCTCTATCAATTTTCTTTTAAGTGTATTGAAAAGATTGTACACTCTTTTGTGAAGGAAAATGGAGTCTCTTTTTCAAGCATCGTTGGTCATTGGGCGGGCTATTTTTGAGAAGTTCTTGCTTGAACGTCGGTTAAAAACGGTTTGGCAGTTTATGCGACGTGTCCATGGAAAAATTTCGGACACATTTCACTGCAGTCTGGGCGAGGGAGCTCTGGCGATAACGTTCAAACTTTTAGCCTCGGTCGACTCAGTTTCGACTTGGAGATTTTGTGTCCAAGAACAATGCCTTCTTTCACCATAAAATGGCTTTTCTCCTAGTTTAGGGCCAAATTGGTGTCTTCACACCGTTTTAACATTTTTTCCAAATGGGATAGGCATGTAGAGAAAGAATCCCCGAAGACTGAAAAAGTATCCATAAACACTTCCATTGTTTTTTCATCTAAGGTTCATGGATGATTGCCATCGTTACATCGTTTGAAACGTGTCGAGGTGCATTGCATAGCCCAAAAGAGCAGCGCGATAGGCACGTCCGTATGGGCAAAGTATCAGGTTGTCTTTTCTTGGTCCTTCGGGTCTATGGGAATATGAAAATAACCCGAGAAGCCATCGAGGAAACAATAGTATTGATTTCCCGCGAGTCTTTCGAGCATTTGATCCATGAAGGGAAGTGGAAAATGGTCCTTTCGGGTAGCTTCATTCAACTTTCTATAGTCAATGCATACTCTCCACCCTGTGACCAATCGAGTCGGTATTAAATCATTTTCATCATTTTTTACGACGGTCATGCCACCCTTTTTCGGTACACAGTGCACCGGGCTTACCCATGGACTGTCAGAGATCGGATAAATTAATCCGACATCAAGAAGTTTTTTCCAACCCTCTTTTTTGATGACAGTCATGGATTTTTCGGATTTACCGCTTTGATGCTGAAACCGTCTGGTTATTAGTCCTCTTCCATAAGAATTTTGTGGGTACAAAACTCTGGGTCAATACCCTTAATATCGGAAAGTTTCCAAGCGATGGCTCGCTTGTGGGACTTTAGAACCTCGATTAGAGCGGCCTTTTCCTCATTCTTTAAATCTTTTGCAATTATGATGGGCAACTTGTCGTTACCTTCCAAAAATGCATATTCTAAATGAGGTGGCAAGTCCTTGAGTTCAACCTCGGGGGGCTCATTAACTAAAGATTTTTCATTGTTTGTTTCACAAATTTTAAGATCTTTTCGATTTTTTGGAAAATAATTTCCTTGGTTCGGAGGTGGGGAAGGATCACTATTAAGAATTGCTTCGAGGAGAAGAATGTCCCCATCAGGGGTCCATATATGTTGGATCAACTTTCCCGTTAAGTTGGATCATTCCTCTATGCAAGAAAGAGTCGGCGCTTCTTCGGAAAAAGAGGAAAATTACTGTCCTGAATTGGAGTTAAAGTTGGAGAAGAAGTCGAAACATAGGATCATAGTAAGGAGTGGGATTGCCATCGATGATCACATTTGAGAAACCATGAATTCTTGAGAGTCTTTTCACTGCCATATCAATGACGGTCAATTCGGTTTTGCCGTCATATGTTGTAATTAGCCGTTTATCTCGATAGTGTTGGTCCAGATTAAATGTAATGCCTCTCTGCCAACACGAAGGGTTATTCGACTTGTTTTTCACTTCTATCAATGCCGATAGTCTTTAAGAAACTCCTTCCGAGAATTAAAGGTACTCGGGGGTCTGGTTCAAAATCTACGACCACGAAATCTGCTGGAAACTAGAACTTTCCCACCGTTACATAGACGTCTTCGGCGATACCGATCGGTTTAGAGATCGAACGGTCCGCTAGCTCTAGCGTCATGCAAGTCGGGGTTAGTTCGGGAAAGAGAGAGATGTTTATACGGGAATATGGCATAGATTAATGCTCGCGTCAATATTCGGCCAAGGCGTTGCATGCATTAATCCGTGAGAATTACATGCAATAAGTAAGCGGCCAAGTGGTCTCTAAGTTTTTTCATGGGATCTTGTTTTGGATGACCGCCGAGCAATTCTTCGTTCAGTGGAGTTAGCCATTTCACTCAACGTTTTTTGTTTCTGATTAAGGTTTTTCAGAGGTCGAGGGCAAATTTTGGTAACGATTAGCATTCAAGGCATCCGTAAGCTAATTTACGAAACTCAAATCTCTAAAGATTTCGTAGAATTTCTCAATTTGGTCGTTAGCTTTTTCACGACGCCTTTCATCATTTCTTCTTGAAGGAAATGGAATTAATGTTTTTTGGTTAGCATTCGAGAGCACTATCGGAGCATTTACGAATCTAGAGATTTGATTCATGATTGGACATATAGGGACAACCAGAGGTTGGACGTCTTCGGTGCTTCCGTTAGTTAGCAGGATCGGCATCGTGTTCCTTTGTAATCTTGGCTCAAGTTCCTTACTTTAGGAGAAGAAGTAATAGGAATCGTGGGTCCTTTGTTAAGCAACACCACTTCGAGTGGTAATACCTTTAATGTCCTCCTTCGGGTTAGTAACCGTGTTACTGGGGAGAGTTCCCATACTCGAAGATGAAGCGGTATTGGCATTCACGAATTTAGAGAGCATGTCTGTTAAATTGGTATTTGATTTTGTAAACCTTGGCCCCGATTTTGCATGTTTCTCAATACAGCATCATTAGCCTTGACATAAATCTCAAAATCGGTCTTTGAAACACCTTGCACTTGAGGAGCAGGAGCTTGATAAGGTTGAGCTTGGTAAACTGGTGGTTGACTGTCGGAGGTTGATACACTTGTCCTTGGTAGAAGTTATTTCCACGGTTTTGATTTGGAATTGGTTCTCGATTTTGGTTGAAATTATTCTTGATTATGATTAAAACGGTTTGATTTTTTGAATCGGAGGAAAACCAGGAGGTCGGATTTGGTTCCTGCAACTTTGGAGGTCTTAAAATTGTATTGCTTGATTAAATTAGCTGCAACAGCTTGTGAACGTACTCTGGAATGTGGTCTGGTAATGTTTCCATTAGTGCTTGGACATTTCTTTAGATAAATGAGCACTCCACAAGTTTACACAACTCTGCTCAACCGCTGATTAATACTGCTAGACAAAATATTTCAAAAATAGTAGTATCAGTTAATACTGCTAGACAAGTTAATACTGTTCACACAAAAACAACAGTAAATGTTGCTAGATCAATGTCACATCTTTCTAAAACAACACATTCAACTGTTAAGAGTCCTATTTATAAAAATACAGCATTTAAAAACAGTAATATTAATCAAAGGGTTAATACTGTTAGAGGTAAGAATGTTAATACTGCTAAGCCAAAAGCGGTAGTTAATGTTGTTAAGGGAAATAATATTAATGCTGTTAAGGCCTCAGCTTGTTGGGTTTGGAAAACAAAGACTAAAGTTTTAGACCATGTTTCTAAACACAACAGTGCATTAATTACCCTAAAGAAGTTTGATTATGTTGATGCACAAGGCAGATCCAAGTCAGTGATGGCTTGGGTCCCTAAAAAAAACTAATTTCTTATCTAATGTGCAGGGCAATCCACAAATGGATTTACAGGATCAAAGAGTGATTGACAGTGGATGCTCAAGGCACATGACAGGAAACATGTCCTATCTTACAGACTATAAAGAAATTGATGGAGGATATGTTGCCTTTAGAAGTAACCCCAAAGGAGGGAAAATCACAAGCAGAGGTACAATCAAAACTGGTAATTTAGATTTTAAGAATGTGTATTTTGTAAGAGAGTTAAAGTTTAACCTCTTTAGTGTCTCATAAATGTGTGACAAAAAGAATAGTGTTCTCTTTAATAACACTAAATGTATTGTTTTATCTCTAAACTTTAAGTTAACTGATGAAAGTCATGTTTTACTTAAAGTTCCTAGAAAGAACAATATGTATAGTGTTGATTTAAAGAATATTGTTCCTAAAGGAGGTCTAACTTGTCTCTTTGCAAAAGCCACATCTGATGAATCTAAACTTTGGCATAGAAGGCTTGGACACATAAATTTCAAAACTATGAATAAACTGGTTAAGGGAAATCTTGTAAGAGGTTTACCTTAAAAACTTTTTGAAAACAATCAAACCTGTGTTGCTTGTCAAAAGGGAAAGCAACATAGAGCTTCTTGTAAGTCCAAAACAGTAAGCACAATCAGCGAACCTTTACATATGTTGCATATGGATTTATTTGGTCCAACATTTGTAAAAAGCTTAATGAAAAAGATGTATTGTCTAGTTGTCACAGATGATTACAGTAGGTTTAGTTGGGTTTTCTTTCTAGCTACCAAGGATGAGACTAGTGGCATTCTTAAGTCCTTTATAACTGGAGTAGAAAATCTAATAGATCAAAGGGTTAAGGTAATTAGGTGTGACAATGAAACAGAGTTCAAGAATAAGGAGAGGAATCAGTTTTGTAAGAGAAAAGTTATTAAGAGAGAATTTAGTGTAGCTAGAACTCCTCAACAGAATGGAGTAGCTAAGAGGAAAAATAGAACACTAATTAAGGCTGCTAGGATAATGCTAGCTGATAAGGTCGTTTTTACACACGTTCATCAAATAAACCCTCAAATATATAATATATATATTTATAGAAAATACATATACGTATACGTAAGCAAAGTATCATACAAATTATTCTTAGAAAAGAATAATAAGTAATTTATTAATGGTTTTTAAACTAACACCTTTATATATATAATATATAATAATATATATATAATAAGTATAATCTAAAAATAATCAATGAAACCGAGAAGTAGTATAGAATATTCCCGGGTCGTTTATCCCCAACGAGGCTGTGCTTGAAAATCGGTACAGTCGGAAAGTTGGAATTTGAATGGTATTAATGATTCAGAGGATTAGAAAGCTAAATTATCTACTAATGTGCAAAAACGATTAAGAAAAAAACCTAAAAATTATGAGAAAAAACAAAATAAACGAGAGCACGAGCCCCGAAAAAGGGGTCAAAAACCTAAATTCTTAAAAATTAACCCTACAAAGAAATTTTTACTTCTAATCTACTCTAGGTGACTAAAAATGAAGAATAAAAAAGACTAGATTGAAAACGGAGTTAATTTGACTTAAAAATTAGTCAAAACGAAAACCGGGCCCGAGACCCGTTCTTTAAAAATCAAAGTTCACAAAAATGACCTTACGAAAGATTTTCTATTTTTCCTAAGTAAAAGATGATAAAAGAAAATTTTGTAAAAAAGAAAAATATTTTTTTTGACTTTTTATTTATTTTTTATGAATTAAATACAATTTGAAAGAAAACAAAATATTAAAAATACTAAACGTTGCTAAAAAAATCTCAAAAAAATACCAAAAAATAGCTTATGTGATACTGGTCCTAGGAAAAATAAGAAAAAGTTGGCTGGCTTATTGAATAAGCTAGAATAAGCTCCAAATGGGCTGATAAGTAAATGGGCCAAAGAGTGTATAATAATTAAATGTTGCAAGGAGTAATTGAAAAAGTCCCAAGGGCGAATGGTTAAGTGTGTGTGCTGTTGAACGAGAGGTGAGGGGTTCGAGTCCCACTTACCCACTTTTTGGTTGCTACATTAACTTTTTTTTAAAAACTTTTTATACAAACTAATTAAGCACATTAAGGTGAACATTTTATATAACTACAACTAATTTTGAAAGCTTATAAATAAGCCAGAAAAGCTTAATTAAAACAGACAGAAATGCTTGAGTGGACAAAAGGCTTTTTAAGCTAAACTCTTGGCCTTTTTTATGACAATTAAGCAAAATGAAAAGACAAATAAGACAGTACAGACAATAAGCATTAACTAATAAGCACAAGGAAGTAAAAAAATAGCAAGAAAAACAGATAAATAAGCACAAAAACAAAGCAGCTTAAGCTATACTACACTAAGGCACTAAAAAGCTAGCTATTACTACTTTAAAGCTAAATAAGCTAGTAAAAGTGTAAACTAAGCTGAGAACAATAAGCACCTAAACTTAATAAACAAATGAGAATAAATATAAGCTAGACAAAATAGACAGAAAAGCCATAACACTAAAATAAGCTCTAAACCTAAACTGCAGGCCAAAACAGTCAATGCACCTACTTATAGCTTAAAATTAAGCTAACTAGAGGGTGTCTTAAGGCCTGTGGCTTATGAAGCTTATAAAACAGCTTATAGGCTTTCTATAAAAGCCAATATCTTGTTTTGATAATCACAAATAAGCCAAAAAAATTGGTTTGAAAAACATTGTCTAGCACCAGGGGAGTTTTGTCAAAGAAAATAAGCTTGAAAGCCAGCTTAAAAATAAGTTTCAAATAAGCTCTAAAAAGAAAACCAAGTTAAGACAGATTTAGATTAGCTTAAAATGAGCTTATGCTCAAATTTTAAGGCTCTAAAAACAATTTTAAGCTGCTGATACTTTAAAATGAGAAAAAAGACATTTAGATTCAAAAATTGACTTAGCAAAGGATGACATTTTTTTTTATCAAGACCAAAGAAAACTAATGGGACTTTACCTTACTCTATTAAACACTTAAAATGAAAAGTAAACTGGTTTTAAAAACTTGTTTAAAAAAACTACCCTAACAAGCCTTTATGGCTGTTTGTTACTAACTGATTTAGTAATGACTCATGAAAACTTTAAAAACGAAAATTTAAACTATAACAACCAATCAAACAGATTAAAAACATTTAAAATAACTAGTTAAAAATGACTAAGAGACCCTAACCCATTAACATGACATTTCTGACCCATTTTGAGCTTAAACCAAACACTCCCTTATTTTTTTAAACACCAAATTTAGGCTGACTTTCCAAGATTTAAACACATATAAGTTAAAACACATAACAAGCATGCATTGTTAAGCTAATATAAGCACAAAAATCACAATATTAAGCACTTAAAGAAAACAATAAGCAAATGAGCAGTTTTAAGGAAAATGAGCAGTTTTGCATAAATACTTAAAGTAAGGGCAAAAAAAGCATAAAACAAAGTCAAATAGCACTAAACAAACATAAGTAAGCATAGTAAAGACAATTAAGCAGAAATAAGCACTAAATTAAGCTATGCTACAGGAAAAATTATAAAAAGAATATGTACCTTTTCCCTTGCTCAAACAGGGAACAATAAGCAGTCTACAAGCTCCAGCTTGTATAAAACAAGCTGGTATGGTCTATAAGCACTTCCCTAGCTTGCTTATCTCCCAAAAAGCTTAGGTAATTGAGGAGTGAGTCTCTCTTTTTTTATAAATTTTTCTTAAAACTTAGTATACTTTGAGTAAATTTTTAGTTGGACAGGTTATAGAGCAGCTTAAGAAACTTATATTAGCTTATGTGGGCTTCAAAAACATAAGATAAATCTTAACACTTGAAAAACAGGAGTTGGAACCAAAAGTCTTTAAATTTCATTTAACATATAAAAAACAGATTACAATAAAGATAACTTAACAAACTAGGTTAAACTAAAAGCTACTTAAAACTCACTGCCCCAAGGGCTTACAAATAAGCTTATTTATACTAGTACTAGGAAGCTTCTAGGTCTTGAAACCTTGGCCACTTCTTCCTGTGTTTCTTTGTAGAGACAGCTCAGAGTGTGTTTTTGTTGTGTGAGTGAGAGCACAAAGAAATCTTAGCCCTCTATCATTTCTTGTTGCCCATTCTCAAATCTAGACCCTTGATTTCTTCTTGACCAATAGCAGCATAAGGGATTGCCAAGGTGTGGGGTGAGTGGTGGTGATAGGTTTGGCTGGTTGTGAACAGTAAGCGAGGTGTTTGATGGGGACAGGAGGGGGGATGAGTTTTTGGCGGGTAAATGGTGAAGATAAACAGTATTATAAACTCAGGGGTGTAAGTTTGGGAGATGGGCAAAAGAGGCCCCTCAAGTTGTATAAGTTTGTTGCAAAAGTAGTCTTTGTGGGGTTTATAAGTTTTAGGGTTTTGGCAGGTTTGCCCCTTGAGGGTTATATGATCTCTTTCACCACACGTCCTTGTGGTGATAACAATGGCTAACAGTTGGGCTTATACATTGGGCCGGTTATAATTATGAAAGGAAATGGGCCTTTTAAGGTCTTTATTAAATATACTAATGGGCTTATCCGGCCCATTAGATGGGTACGGGTGGGCCCATTAAGTATTCTTTGATGTCGGCACCGGTTTTGACCGCTGATTTTTTCGGGTTGAATTTGACTTTGACTTGACTTTATCTTTTCACGATTTTCCATTCCGTGCTCGATTTTGTCCGTTTTTGCTTGATTTTTCGTCCTTTTCTCGGATATCCGTTTCCTGCACAAAATAAGTGAAAACATACAAATACAATGTATTTTTGGTACGTTTTTGGTCATTTAAGTCCGATTTTGATGGAAAATGGTATGTGTAATTAAGCACATACCAAAATCTCCCATACTAAGACATTGTCGTGTCCTCACGCAATGCTATGAAGTAAGCACTTAGAAAACTAAGAATCTCGATCCCCCTCAACTAATAACCTCGAAAAGTAGCTAAGTGTTCATCAAGGGAATTAAACACTCATAAGTTTTGAAAATCCCCGTTTTTACCATTTTTTATATATACACTTATTCCTACACATATTTTTGTATTTTTTTATTTTTCTCATTTTTTTGGTAGTTTTCATATTAAGCAACTAATTAGAACGTTTGACTTTCGTTATTTTATAACTTTTAGGGATCATAGAACAAGAAGCATTTCGATCCGAGAATGCCCCAAAAGGATAAATTCATCGTTCCTGACTTTTCACTTATTCCAAACCAAGCTTAAAACGAAATCACCGTCAATTATGAGTTAAGATGCTAACACTACTCATATTTGCAACTTGTAAACTTTTCACTCCCGACAATTATTATATCTTAGGTGTATGTGCTATTTTGAATTTCAACCATGGATCAACGTTTTGCAACATTCTATGTTTCACGTTCCACCCGAGAATAATGAGTTTGAAGGCGAGATCATCCCATGTAGCGACTTTCGTCTCGGCACATCCCAACCTTGCGGTTAAGTGACCAGGCTTTTGACACCCCACAGAGACTAGTATCGGGACTCACGGACCTTAGGTTTCATAAACTCTTAGGTTTTCCGTATATACATAGCTTATAAAATAGAATAGCCAAAGTTCAAAAGCATATTTGAATTTAACAAAAAGAGATCTTTTATTCACACTTAATATTAACCATTTATGCAATTTGTAACCCTCGACCTTTTAGAAGGCTGCAACATCGGTTGTGAGCCGGCAAGATGCAGCAAACTTTTATCAGTCTCGGATTATTATTCTTACTATGGGCTTTCTTTAGAAGGCTGTAACATCGGTTGTGAGCCGGCAAGATACAACTCTTTAGTTTTTCACAAAGTTTCTACCATAGTTGTTTTGGATTTATCCAAAGTAACTTAACCTTTACAAGCTAAGGAATCGATCTTAAGTTGGAATCAACACATTGGAGTGTTTGGTTGGTAACATCAGTAAACTAGGTTCATTAAGCTTGATTGAGGTGAAAACCGTTCGTTTATACCTATTATGGATTTTGAGATATAGGTCTATTAAGTCGGCATAAGTGCAGAATTGTATAGTGTCAGATTGCTTTAAACAGTTTAACGAGTATAACGGATTTTATAAAATAGGTAAATAAGTGGTATAAGTGGGTTTATACATGAAGGTATATTAGATCAGGTCCTAATGGGATGTTTGGATAAATCTTACTTGGTTAAAAGTAATTAGAATGCCATATCATGATCATGATTTCTTCATTGTATCTTTTTGGTTGTTTTCGTCGTATGTGTTTTATTTCTTTATAATAAGTCACCATTCTTTCTAGGTGATACTTAGGAGACCGTTATTTCACGCCATCCTTGATCTAACTCCAGTACTTACTACTTTATTGCTTCTCGATGAGTTCATAGCCCCATCTTTTCTCTTTTAATGGTTTTTATAAACTGTTTTTGGGGTGAGAATACATGCTCGTTTTACCAAGTAAACTCATTGATTTCTACTACCTAAGCATTACATAACTATTTTTACTAAACCTTTTACTTGTTTACTACATGACTTCTAATACATGGTGGTTTACTCATGAATTTGCTAAAGCTTGATTTACTTACTACATGATTCGAGAACATTGAATACCTATATATGAAACCGAGAGTTTCGAACACATTACTTGTTTTACTTTGGACACAAGTGATTTTCAAATTGTATGCTATCTAGATTATTGCCTGAATATTATTGACTGAATATTATTGCCTAAGTGCCGCTATTGCCACTTAAGTCCCCTTTTCAATCATGAATCGTTAATTGCTATTGTAGTAAACGCAAGTGTTGTGGATAGATCTATCAGGACTGACCATCCCCGTCATGAAGTATGGTTTCATGTTAACCATGGGCGCATTTAACATTTGAAGTAATTCATAGGATGTTTGGCAGCATTTGTATCTCTTTTGGGGCATATCCAATCCATTGATTGAAGTATGTTAAAGTTTCGGTGTCATGAGCTTAGCGCAATAATATATATTTCATTTAGACTTGGTGAATTTGTTTCTCTTGTCTACATTACTTAAATCTTGTGGTCCACTACTGAACATTACTTGATTTCTTGAATCACTGCTTGGATTTCAGAAATATTACTTTGCAATGTTGTAACGCTACTTTTCTTACTGAAATATTACTTGGATTATTTCAATACTGCTTTTACTTAAACCTATGAATTCACCAACATTATTGTTGACGTTTTTGCATGTATTTTCTCAGGTTATTATATTGCTAGCTGAGCATTGGGAGCATTTGAGTCGCGCGAATATATTTTTGAAGGCTTTATAATTTAAGTACCATTCGAAAAATGTTTTTAAAAAATGTTTTCTATTGCCTTGCAAATGAGACCTATTGTAACTCTGATATTTTATAAAAATTATTGAATGGTTGACTTTTCAAAACGTCTCACTTAGAGTCGTTTTTTGTAACTTGTACTTTATGCTATGAAGTAGCACCGCAAGTGGTATTCTGCTGCGTTGTGATTTTTGGGGGTGTTACAACACCCTCTCCAAGCTATAGAGAGGGTATTTATACTCCTATGTGGCCGGTTAGATCTAGGCTTCCATAGGCTTTCCATGGGCTTTGGCCCAACTAGCTTACTAAGGTTCCAAATATTATGCTACGAGCTATCTAACGATATATTGGTAGTGACCGATACTTTTGGTATTTCTAACATAAATGATAAGAATAAAAAGAACCAAGACACATGCTTGATGACTAAGACTCAATTGACGTCAAATTTATCCAACCAATCATACTAATTTTAATAAATGATAAAGAAATTCGTTTAATTATTGACATATCATTGTTATGGGAATGAATTCTTCCAAGATGTCATTCGGATAAGGAGTACCATCGTATTTAGAATGATATGTTCCTTAAGAAATCATTATCTACCAAAGATGATGATTTGAATTCGGATAGACTTTCGTCCATGGTTATATTAAAGATTCCTAAATCCTTAAGGTTTGTTTGTTAAGCATTATGTGTGCTTTTCATGCGTGCGGTGTTCTAGGAAAAACATCGTTGTAAGACTTTAGGTCGAACTACATGTTGATGATAAAGATGATTTGTTAAGAAGACATATTCTAAGTATGTTCTTAGAAGAAAAGTTTTTATGATATATAAAAGTAAATTGATCTCACTAATATTTTAACAACTCATGCCAAAATATATACTAGAAAGGAGTTATATTATGACAAGAATAAAAATAGTAAAGAATGATATGCACCTAGATGTAAATGAAAATGATTCCATAGAATGGAAAGTGGGGAAAGATGAGCAAGAACAAAGAGGGAAGGTGTTAAGCTAAGGTTGGGAAAGACGGTTTAAACTAATATATCATTTGCACTAACAATGACAAGAGTGATTGAGTTGCATGTGATCCTAATATAGCAAGTGCATTGTTCTAATTGTAAATTCATAACATTGTTGGGTGTTTTGTTAGGTGCATTATTGGTTGTCAATGTTGACAAATAAAGGTGTATGTGTGAGACGAGATGGTAGTTCTTTCATAGTGAAAGAAAAATGATAGACACAACAATGTGGTGACTCAATAACACTTGAAGCTTGAATGTCTTCTTTGTGTTCTTTACTTGCTAGTAAGTGGAAACAAACTTAAAGAAACAATTGTGGAAAAAATGAAAGGATCACTTGTAATGGTTATTGAACAAGTGTGGGATGCTCTCGAGGAGATAATTTCTTTGGTAAAGGAGTTTGCGAGTGAGGACCAATATTTGGTGGTGAAGGTGATAAGGTTGGTGAAGTTTTCTTGATGAAGGTGAAGATGTTCTTCATATCAAATTTGTGTAGGTATATGCTTTGAGTATAATGTTTGTGAGGATTGAAGGTTGTTGAACTAACTATTACTATCAAGAGTAGAGTATAGTTGTAAGGTTTGAGTGTAAGGTTGATGACGTTCTTGTAAGGTTGACGTAAGGGTTGAAGGTTCTAGTGATGAGGAAAATACTCAAAAGAGTGAAGTGTTCTTGTCTTGAAGAGGTATTAATCCTAATAGTGAAGTTAGGGTAAGAAATTAGAGCCAATTGCGGTTTGTGTGAACGAGGTGTACTTGTGTGGTGGAAAAAGAAATGAATGTTCTTGTGAGTTGGTTTCTATAAGAATCACATTTGTGAGTTCTTGAGAGTATTTAGTGAAAGACTATATGTAAACGAGTGTGGTTTCCCTCCTACTTAATCCGTGTTTATCCGGACATAACATGTCGAATAATAAAAATATATAAAGAAGAAAACAAATGATGACGAAAGTGATGAGCTTGACAAAGTTAAGACGGATGATGGTTAGCATACGATGATCTTCAACCGTAAAGTTACGTAGCTCTTCTCAAGCATAGATAATGTTCATAAAATAATCACATGATGAGGTTATCTTAAAGGTGGTAGCAAAAATAATGGAGACAAGATATTAGTGATGCGGTTGTCGTAAGGGACTTCTACAAGAAGTTTTACAACTCCCTAGGCAGAGCACCTACCCGTTGTAGTAGTAGTATAGGAAAGACTCGGGGGTTGTTATCGTTCTCTAGAGGAATAGGCTAGGAAGGCTTGATCACGGTCTAACAGAATTCTAGGGGTTGAGAGAAGATTCTTTTTGTGTTTTTATATTTTATGAAAGCAAGTAAATCTATGGTTTGAGAGGTTGGTTTGTTTAACCACTAATTAAACTAATATCTAATCTACCGGTGATAACTTTATGATAATTAAATGTATTTACTTAATCATGCACTACTTATCAGATTGCTTTTCCTAATCATGTTGCCTTGTCACACTTGTGATGATATGTGTAAGTATTTCCTAGGTCATGAACGGATTACACGAACCCGCCGTCTATTTAATATTCCGTTAGGGCAACGCACAAGTAAGGTAGTATGAAGACTATTACAAGGCGCCTAAGAGTACATTAAATGCATGTGAAATATCTTAAAAGGGATCAACCATATAAAGGGGCAAGGTAGTATGAAGACTGTTACCCGATGGTATCCTTTCTACGCACTTGCGTTTCCCTAGACGTGTCTACAGCGATACAGACAAAAGCTGGTTTTCTAAAGCCTAACGCGCACACTCATCAACAAGAAGCAACAATAATAGGATCTACAATTCGACTTTCATGCAATTATAAGCAAATACAAAGGGGGGGAGGTTTAGCCTAGCATGTTAAAGATAAAGCAAGAACATAGATCAATCATACAACACAAATACATATTGAATGATTAATGAATAACACTCTTACTTGA
>BQNB010102563.1:0-18173 GCA_026074375.1 Tanacetum coccineum | reverse complement strand
ATCTTATGTTACATAAATGTATTAGTTGCATTTGCTATTGTATTAGTTTCTTGTGGGTTGAATGAAACCCCATTTTGGGTGACTTAAATATAATGTGTTGCTTAAAAGATATTTGTCTTGCACTTGTATTTATAACTTTGTTTTGTAGCAAACAATTTTCGTAAGATCGATCCCTTGGTGCCCCGAACAAGGGGGAGCATACATCAAGGGAGAGTCTTGATATCGTTGATTTCTTTCTTCCTATAACTACTCGACGATCATCCTTTTTGAATTCGACAAAAAGGGGGAGAAATGGAACAAAACTCATTAATAATGTGTAACTATTAATTTTATACAAAATGAGTTTATATTTTGTCATCATCAAAAAGGAAGAGATTGTTAATACAAATAATGTCTAAAAACGTTATTTATATTTTTTGACCTCTCAATGTTTTGATAATAACAAAATGTAAAAACGTTTAAGATAAAATTAAACGTTTACAAATTATTAATCGTAAAATTCCATTTCTAAGAATTAGTAATCACTTAAGGTATGAACAAACAAATCATTAAGCATGATTAGTGATCAAGAAAATATTTTTCTCTTATCCATTACATTTTTACAAAAGATTTTCACAAAATTAATTATACAAAATATTTTCTAATTAAAAGAAAAGTTTTATTAAAAACTTAAAATTTGAAATTCAAAATTTTCCCCCAAAACGGAAGCTTCTATACCAGATACAACCTTTCCCACAAAAAGACAAAAAAGGGAGCGTGGTCTACCTGGCGGCCCCCTTATAACCCTAACGGCCCCCTTATATATCTGGGACCGCCGGGATCACCACCAGTGACCGTTGGATTTTTTTGCCTATAAATACTGCTCCATTTCTTGTAGAAAATCATACCTCTTTGCACGAATTTTCTCACACTTATTTCTCTCTCTAAAAACCTTCTTTCTCTCACTAAATATCTTGATCACTAACATCTCTTGATCTTGTTTAAAGTGATCCAATCTCTTCTTCTCATCTCTTCCCTTTCATTCAAGTGCAAGAGAAAAACATTCGTATTTGCCAAGAAACGAAGTGTTGATTAGTAATCTCTCCTCCTTTCTTATAAGTATCAAATCTCTATTGTAATTATCTTGTGTATTTGTGTGATTCGAATATTATGTAAATCCGATAGTGTAGATCTAGTGATCGTGTATTGATTGTGAAGTGGTAGATTGGTTCTAGCTAAGATTAGGACTCGACATCTAGCTTAGTGTCGGAAAATAACGTAAGCGACGTGTAAACAGTTTTCTTCGCCTGAAGGGAGCTTATTGAAATTGTGAAATCTCGAGTAGGATCCTTGGGGAGTGGATTAGGGCGAAGAAGATCTTCGTAGCCGAACCACTATAAATCTTGTTGTCTTGGTTTGATTGTTTCTTCTCTCATCTCTTTATATTGTTGTTATTGTTATTTTCTATTAGTTTAGATATTTACTTAATTGATTCATATTGTTGGTTGGTTAAACATACTACTCGAATCTAAGTATTTTGAAAGCAAAGTTTTTAAAGAAAAATGAACCTATAAACTATTCAAGCCCCCCTCTTCTAGTTTCCACAATTAGTATCAGGAGCCAAGGTCACTCAAGATTTTAAAATATACTATATTTTAAATCTTGGATCGATCTATGGATTCCAACAAATATCTAAAAGGGAAATCTATGCAAAGACCACCACTCTTTAAAAGTGGTAGTTTTATTTATTGGAAAAATAGATTTGAGACATATGTTAAATCAAAAGATCTAGATCTTTGGCATGTTATTACCAACGGTGATTTTCAACCTATTGAACAAAATCCGGAAACCAAATTAGATGAGGTTATCCCTTTTGAAAAACAAAAGTGATGATCATAAAAAGAAACTTGCGAAAAATAACGAAGCTAAAATGGTTATTTATAATGCTTTGCTTAAAAAAAGAATATGAAAGAATTTTTATGTGTAATACGGCAAAAGAAATTTGGAAAACATTGTTAATCACCTACCAAGGTAATAAATAGTCAAGTCAAAGATAATAAGATCGACCTTTTGGTTCAACAATATGAACAATTCGTCATTTTCGAAGCCTCGTCATTATTCCGAAGACAAATCCTATATATAGTGCTTTTGCTATATTAATACTATATTACTAATCTAAAAGACAAGCTCATGATGAATGTGTATTCTACAAGAACAATGTAGGAATTTCTAAGCTCTACATCCTAAAAGGAGACAAAGAGGTCATGGCAATTGAAGAGTCGAAAGACTTAACATCACTATCTCTTGATGAACTTATCGAGAACCTCAAAGTTCACGAAATGATCATCAAGAAAGATTCTGAAATAGTCAAAGCAAAAGTTGAAAGGAAATCTCTTGCTTTAAAGGCTAAGAAAGAATCTAGTGATGAAGAGTGTTCGACTTTCAGAAGTGAAGACGAAGAATACGCCATGGCGGTAAGAGAATTCAAGAAGTTCTTTAAGAGAAGAGGTAGATTCGTGAGAAAACCTCGGAACGACAAAAAGACATTCCAAAGAAGCCGTGATGACAAGAACGGTAAAAGTGATAGAAAATGCTTTAGATGCGGCGACCCGAATCTTCTTATTGGAAAATGTCCAAAACCATCGAAAGACAAGAACCAAAGAGCATTTGTCGGAGGTTCTTGGAGTGATAACGGTGAAGAAGACGATGAGAAAGTCAATAACAAAACGTGTCCGCTAATAAGCTCAAGCTCAAGTTGAGGTATGTTCTGAATCTCTACTTAATGATAAAAACTCAATCGTCAATAGAGATTAGTATTAAGAAAATTACTATGATAAGCTGTGCAAATGAGTTTATAGATAATCACTAAAGAATAAAAGTGACAAAAAAAGAGCCACTAGAGATAGCTTAGGAAAAAGAAATTAGTATCTAAAAGAAAAAGTGTCTACACTCAAAGAAAAACAAGGGATAAGATCTTGAATGTGTTAAAATGCCATAGCTTAAAATGAAAATGAAAAGCATAAAGAGAGCTCACAAACTAACCAAATATTGAAAAGAGCGCATATTTCTTAAAGGAAAATGTTAATAATCAAAAAATCCTTCCGTGTGAAAAGTTAGGTTTAGGTTTAAATTCATTTGAGGCATCATCTAGTGGAACTAAAGGAATTAATTTGTAAAAGCTCAAGAAAAAGGCATCCTCTGAGGGAGGTCCTAAAATATGGGTACACCCATTACATGTGAGCAGAAGCTATCCCTCCAAGCAAATATGGGAACCGCACCAGAGAACTTCCGCCTGGATCTAAAAAAGTGGTTCCTTTCAAAGATTTCCGATGTTGGGTGCCTAGACCAAAACACATAAGAGTAAACAATGTAAGATTATCCCTTGCTAGTAAAACTGACGTTAAGCAATTCTATAATCCATTGTTAAAACAGGAGTTGGGATTTCAAAACCAAATTTAAGATCAACAACTCCCACCAACATAGAAGATCAAAAATAATTATCATCTGTCCTATAACACGCAGCAAACCAAGAAAGAAACATATGGGCCGACACAAACAACCTCGATGGTTCCTGTAACTTGGAACAACTTCCCACTTCAAAGGTACAAGCCATGGGAAATTGTCTTCCATTTCGCATCCTAACCAATTAGGCAAGGGATGTTTAGTACCAACAAACTTTGTACCCAATGAGATATTGGGGACCAAATTTATTTGTATGGAGGTGTTGCCTATATAAATAGATTTGTCTTGGAGTCGACTGGAACCCGAATAGCATAATGGATAGTGATGCTCCAAACACTGACGGGTAACCCAAAGCTTCTTCTCAAGCTGACAGGTATACAACGAGTAATCTTTATTTTGGTAGTAATCTCGCGTAACATCATTTGGCAAAGGTAACGATTTTGAATGACTCTCTCAAAATGGGGGGGGAGAGATATGTGTAGAGCATGTAGATAACTTAAGATTTAACTCTGATTAAGTATAAGAAACAAATATGTGATAAAAGTGTAAGTAACTTTTCTCTTGAACAATGATAGTCGACAATTACTAAGGAATGCAAGGTCATAGGTAAAGATATTAGGAAGAAAGCTTATGTGTGATACATTAGAAATAAAAGCCTAAAGACAAAATTTGATCTAGCAACGATTGAGTGAAAACTCCACACTGTGCAATAGAGATTAGGTCAACGCAGAGAACATACTTTCAAATATTCTCTTATTTAAGGTCGTTAGCATCAAAGGAATAGTTAAAACTTACCTGAGTAAGTGATCACACTTTCGTAATGCTTGCAAAATGGAAACAAGCTCATGGCTAAGTCAAAAGGCTAAGAATAGAGTCCTCAAGACTAGATGCTTAAACCTCCTTCATATGGAGATCCTCTTCGTCCATCCGCCACATGTCACGGAGTTCACGGAGGAAACCGCTACAACCTTAGTCATACTAATTGACTATTTCTATGTATACTTATACTAGATTCCTAAAGACAAAACTGAAGCATTTGATCAATTCGAAATATTTATGTAAGAAATTTTCAAAACATTTAGGACACTTACAATAGTGTCAATAAGCAACCGACCACATGGTAGGTAAAATTATATGATGTGCAAATTTGGAGAGTTTTGTAATGCCAATGGAATTACACATAACTTCTCAGCTCCACGCACTCCTCAATCAAATGGAGTGGTTGAAAGGAAAAATGTAACACCCCCAAAATGGGTCGCAGCGAAAATGATGTTCCAGGGGCATTACTTCATAATACCATTGCATAAGTCATGAGAGAACGACCTCTAAGTGTCGTTTGAAAAGTAATCTTGTATTGTTTAGACTCCAATGCATATCAAGCTAGCACTTAGCACTTAAGTACCTGAGAAAACATGTTTTAAAACGTCAACAATAATGTTGGTGAATTTATAGTTTTTATAAATTAAATATTGCAATAGCAAGATTTCCTTGTAATAGAGTATCAATAACAATATCCCAAAAATTATTACTAAATTGCACTAGATCTCATGACACTGAAGCTCAACATGAACGATATCAAGTACAATTTAGAATTAGGTGCCCAATGTAGAAGTTCAAGATCCCGTAACATCTAATATGATCCTAAAAGGTAAAACGTTCGGCGTTCCTTCAACCGGATACTAGTCAAGTGTCTTGCCCAAACGTGTGAGCATCTGTCCATATATCATCCAAATAGACTCTATTTATAACATTACTGCTTACAAAACTATAAATTAACAAGTTCATGATGATAGCAAAAAGGGTTATATCAACTAGGACAAATTCGTAATATTTTGAATAAAATGTAACTAGCATCCCATTTGTAAAACAAACATATCTTCATCCCGGATTTTTGATAATGATTGAAAAGATAAGATGGGGACTATAAACTCACCTAATGAGGTAGCAATGAATATGAAGCGAGCAAGGTAAATGGTGCACGAGAAAACAATGCAAAACTCTATCCGCTACCTAAATGAAGAATACGCATATTACTAATCATGTAATCTACTACAATGTATGCAATCTTTCCTTAATATTGTGCTTTAGTTTGGGAAATGTTACTTTTTTAAAATGTGATTATCAAAAATTGGCCAAAAGTATCGGGTAATAATTCTCTCACCATTAAACCAAAACAATTACGATATCAGACTTTAGAAACTAGGTTTAAGTAATTTTACTAGTTTGAATCAATTTGACACCTTGGTTTGGTCCTAACACGTGTTAAACAAATGTCTAAGTTAATAGATAAAATTAATATTAAAAAATTAAGTTTTATTTATAAAATTCGAGGGACAAATGCAGAATTTTACAATCAAATTCTGGACTCGTTACTTAATGAAATTACAAACAAAAAGATGTTTTGAAAACTAGGTCATGTCGTCTATAACTTTCGTTTTATTTTAAGTTATGTCCAAAAAAGTCGTTTAAATATGTTAAAAACGTGCCAAAGGGAGGGGTGTCCAACCTATTGGCTATCAGTTTAACTGTTGACATAGGGATGCAGTATTACCTTTAAAAGCTCAGTTCGGATTCGTTACGCAACTTAAATGATCAAACCTAAAAAGACATTGTAAACTAGTCAGGAGACTAACTACAATTAACCTTTTATAAGTTTCGTGGTTAGAGGTCGATAGCTGGGTCAAAAACGAGTGCAAAGGGAGGGGGGTCGCGACTGCCAACAGTTTTACCTGTTGAGTACACGACAGCAGTACTAACTTTAGTCCCTATTTGCGAGTTTGTTTCTTAATCATTTTCCGCGATTCAAGTTGCTAAATGAAGCCTACTATGTCGACTATAAAAACACGGCCTTGGGGGGGGGGGGGGGTGAGGGGGGGGGGAGTTGTTGGACCCTATGTCTAAGTCTAAGTGGGTCAGAACAAGGCCTAAAGTCGACCCAACAGGGCAGTTTTCATTCATAAAATAACAGATTTGTAGGTCTATTTTCCGCTTCGTTATAAAGTGTCAAAAGATCAAATTTTGCATGAACGCTACTCTTATAGTATATTAACGAATGATAAGTTCAGAAATCCCATTGGTCAAGTTTTTATACGGGTTTCTCAATGAACCCGTATACATCAGAAGGTTTACAAAATAAAATGTTTTGCTTTTAAACTTGCAATTTGGCTAACCATGATTAAGTATATATATTTCGTTAGCATAAACGTGTCTAGCACACGTTACCTTAACAACATATGACCAAGGTTTCCTTCTAACTTATAAGTTAACAAATTTTAATTTCTTGTTTCTGTTACAACATAAACAACAGCATGTTTTGTTTGACAGGAACTACATTAGTAGTGGGTTCTTAACTTTTAAACAATAACGTTTCTCAAAGCACAAATAAACCCAAGGACGAATGCCGGTAAATAAAGAGGAAATAATATACTCACAAAGCTCGAAAAAAACACGATAAGGACTGAACCAAGTGAAAACCCTTTTTTTAGTACCAACGACCCATTCTATACAAACCCAAAGCTACTAACCAAACGTTTCCACAACAATATTTACCCACTAATGTAACTTGCAACAACGAAGACACACCTATCTTTGCTTGAACTTCGACTAAAAAGAAGGGCCCAAAGAGACGAATTTTTTGTTAGTGTTATTTAGGGTTTTGGTCTCATTATGTAAGAATGACGGATGTGGGTTTGCTGTTGGTTGTAAGTCAAAAACAGAAGAAAGGAAACCCAAACGAGTTGATGAAGTATGAATTTTGATAATGAGATAATGGTGTGTATCTTCTGGTTTGCAGAGAGTTCGATAAAGGCCTTTTAAGCTCAAATACAATGCATTATATTGTATCAATCTTTAATGTCACGGTGATGTATTTTTACCCACATAAGGCAAAGGACTTTTTGGGTTTTTACATAGACAATGCACAGGTTTAAAAGGTTAGTCCTGTTGGTGTATGTTGAAGCAGAAACAAGAAAACACAGCAATCATCACGTGGTTTTGAGGAGGATATTGTAAAATGATATGGCTTTATACAATAAGAAATAAGAGTTATAGTGAGAATGATCTTGTTAATCTATCCAAGTTGGGAAACATGATCTGTGGATTTGGAAAATATGTACAACGAGATTTTTCGTTTTTTTAGGAAAGTATTTAGTTTCTATATTATGTTTATGACTTGGGAAATTTTATTGTCTATACCATTTGAAAACAAGGAAGATTATTAGACTTGTTTTAGTTTTCTTATTAGAATGAAACACTAAGTTATGGTGAAAAGAAAAGAATAGAATATACTCGTTTAAGAAATTGATAACTAGTTTCTTTAGTTTAAACGTAGTACTTATCAAGTTTTTAATTAAAGAAACTTGATTAATGTGGAATGTAAAATTATGATAATTACAAACACGGAATGAGGTTTTTTATGGTAGTATTTTTTGATAATAAATTGATATTAAGTGTAATGCGGGTATTGTTGAAGTATAGATGGGTTTAAACGGCTCCATGCATGCATAAAGGTGTTTTGTTACGAAACGTAAACGTTTTACGTGACGAATAAAAATAAAAGTGAAAAGTTTAAAAATTATCTTCGTAAAAATAATATAACACTTGTTGGACGTAAACTTTTATTTGTTTGATGCCCGTTTACGTTGAATGTTGATTTTTAGTTTACGCGATTTTATTAAACGGTTGAAATTAAAAGTAAACGCGAAAAAAGTTTAAATAATTATTTGAGTATTTATTGACGTAAAATGACGTGAAAATGTGAATTGTTACAAAAAAATAGGACACTTCAAGAAATGAGTGTTGATTGAGCAATCGTTACCACAAAAGTTTTGGTGTAACACAGTAGACACTTCAACATACATTCTTAACCGAATCCTAGTTAGAGCCATTTTAAGAAAAACACCTTACGAACTCTTATGAGGTAGGAAACCTACTCTAGATTACTTTAGAGTATTTGGAAGCAAGTGCTTCATTTTAAACACTAAAGACTACCTTACAAAGTTTGACCCAAAGTCATACGAAGGTATCTTTTTAGGTTACTCACAAAATAGTAAAGCCTACATCATCCTAAATAAACACACTAGGAAAGTCAAAGAATCACTTAACGTGGCATTCGATGAAACTCCTCTACCCTTTAAGACATCACCCTTGGTGGATGATGACTTAGATGAAGAAGAAGCAATTAAAAGTAACCCGAAAAGAAAAACCCTAGAGAAAGTGACATTAGGATGAAACATATAGAGATTGACAAATAGTAAAATATTAAGGAATCTAGGAACCATCCACTAGAAAATGTAATGGGTAAAACCTTAATAAAAGAACCCTTAGGTCACACGCCAAAACCAAAGTATCTTCTTTTGTTTATATCAACTATAGAAACTAAGTACCAATGTGAAATGAAGCCTTGGGAGACTAAAATTAGATAGTCGCTATCAAGCAAATTTAAATCAATTCATGTGCTCATACGTTTGGAGTCTTATATTTAGTTCCACATCCTAGGAAAATGACAAATAATGAGAAACTAAAGGGGTGTTTTAGAAAATAATTAGACAGAACGTATTGTTTCTCTCGAAATAAGTGCTAGGTTAGTTGCTTCAAGGCTATAATCAACATAGAGGGGCATCAATTTATGATGAGAACTTATGCCCTAGTTAGCTAGAACTTTGATTCACTTAGAATACTAATACATTAATCTTTGCTATAGACTTTAGGCAAACCAAATGGATGTAAAAAAGTGCCTTCCTTAAACTTGTTTTTTATTCAATGTAGGGGTTATAATCCCGTGGCCACAACTCCAGGATTCATTGACTTTGACAAACCTGATTATTTTATAAAACTAAAGAAAGCTTTATAATGGTCTTTAAACAAGCAACTCAAAGCGTGTATGATTAGATTAAAAGATTTTCTTACTAAAAAACATGACTAAAAACAGGGAATGGTAGATAAAAACAACACTTTATTTTACTGAAGAAGAAAAAGTCAAACCTTATCAGCTTTCAAATAAATGTTCGATGACATCATATTCGCGTTTGACATGTCAAGACATGTTTGATGAATTTGCCAAAGATCAAGCATGACGGAGTTTACGAGATGAGCCATGGAGGGGCGAACTTACCTTCTTCCTTGACTACAAAAAAAACAAATGGCAGATGAATTTCTTTAATGCAAATCTAAATATATTAAAGAATGCTTAAGGAAATTTGGCTTAAAAACGTAAACCAATAAAAACCCCCATGATCCATCAAAATAATACACCAAGACTCACGAAAGACAAATGTGCAGTCGTAAAGATAGTACCAAGTATCAAGGCATGATAGGTAGTTTATAATACCTAACGGGAAGTAGGCCCGATATCATGTTAGTGTCTTCCTTTGTGCCCGCTTCCAAGAGGCTCACCTCTAAAACCTCTCACCTTGAAGCGTTAAATGTATCTTTCGATACATAAAGCACTACGTACTTAGGATTATGGTATCCTAAGGGGACCGACATAGAAATAGTAGTATATGCCGACTCTGATCATGCGGGAGATTATGTGGACCGAAAGAGCACTAGCGGTATTCTGTAACATTTTTGTGAAAAAAAAAAGTAATAAAAAAAACAAAAAAAAAAAGAATGTTGTTTAACATCTTGTTGACTTCAAAGAACAAACCGCTCTTGCTCATATCCAACTATCGAAGCCGAATACGTAAGCGCCGAAAGAGCCATGTACCAACAAGCAACTATGGATGACACAAAGCTCTTTATCGACACACGTTCGATTTCTCGAGACTTCCCGATCATGTGCGACAATAAAACACTGCGATTGACCTTAGCAAAAACCCGGTGCAACATTCTCGAACCAAACACATCAAAATTTGTCACCACTTTCTTCGTGATAATGTCCAGAAAGGACATATCTCAATCGAAAAAGTGTTTTCCCTGTCGGACAAAGTCGTCGACATTTTTATGAAACCTCTCCTAAAACTTGTATCGTTTAACTAGCTACGTCTTGTTTAGGAATTGCTGGAACATTTTCCATAAATCACATTGAAGTCCGATTCTCATATTTCTGTCTCAATTCCTATTCCTTTCTACTCCGTGTCGTGACAACTTAAATACTTCACCGAAGTACTTTGAGCATTTTTAATTCGCGAAATGCAAATTAAAAAGTCGCTCCTCTTTGTAAAAATTTTCGTCAAAAAAACTACTCGAAAACCCCAGTCAAAGAGGCGCCCCCAAAACCCTAGCGGCGCCCCAGATATATTTAGATATCCCGCCAGCGAATATGGGACCATGCCAGTCGTCAAACACTAAAATTGAACACTTAATCAAAAAAATTCAAACTACCAAAAAACAAACACCCCCTTTCATATCTGTAGCGACGAACACGAACACAACACCCCAAAAACCTCAGAAATACAACCACTAAAAACTATAATTGAAGATCAATCAACACCACAATCATTCACAAACATCTTAAAGATCATCAACTTGTAATCATTTCATCTATTTTCTTTCACTTTAGTCTAAGGTTCATGATGAACACAAAAATTAAATGGAGGATTTTTTTTTTTTTCTTCAAATTTGTACAATTAAGACTACTTTAGGAATATAATGTTAACTAAAAATGCTTCCCGTATGACATAAGATTTGGCATACATTTTGTGAGTTTGTCAAAAATGATTTCAGAACCAACCTGTAATTTTGATTTTCAAATCACGCACGATAGAACATAATTAAATAATGGTTTAATGCATTGTTAATACACCTTTAAAAATGCTTTCAAATAATCATAATGAACTCATAACAAAGGTCGAGATACATTAAATCATGATGTATAGTTTCGACTTTAATAAGATGATGGTGCAAAATCCAAAGAAGGAGGCGTTTGTATAACTCATAAGATTTTAATTTTTAGTCGAAGTTAATCGTTACTGCCACATTTGTCATTATTTTTGCACACCACTCAAAACAATGTCGATACAAACTCACAAGTAAAAACATTAATAGAAATTTGATTTCTGCTCTGTTTTAGGAAATCATATGCAATCGTTAAGTCATCCGATCATGATCACAAAAATACTATAGAGCCTATATGCCAATACATCACATGGAATACAGTAAACACCAATAAAAAGAAAAAACAAAGAAACCTTTGAAGGGAGACATTGCATTTGATGAGGTCGAGGTGGAGTTTTTGACACTTTGCGGATCTAAACTATAGTCTGTCTCTGTTCAGCTTGACGAGTTTGAGTTACTCGCTTGAAATTAATGACCATAATTTGTCGCTTGTTTCCAGTCTTGAGTTTTATAGTCAATATCAATTAAATTATTCCTGATGAAGTTCAAATGGACCATCGTGAATATTGAGTTTATTCCAATCAATTCTTTTCTTACGTCACCTAAGAATTTGCTCAAAATCTTGACTACCTTGCGAGGAAGTCCTGCGTCATTACCTGACGACATGGTTTACTTTGACGAGTTAGAATATGGTATCCCTACGATGGTCCAAGCCCAGCAACCCTCCTTCTCCTTGATTACCATCATTTCGTGTAGTACGAATATATAGAGAAACAAGTCTGTCGCGTACCGTCATAAAGGAAGAAAATACTGTTCTTGAATAACATTTTGTCTAACTCGTGAAATTTGAGCCAACCCTGAAGCCCTTTGTAAGAGATGTTATTCGGGAAAATGTTTTTTTGTCTGGGAGGTAATCGGGATCATTACCCGAACTGTCCTTTTCCATGCTTAATTGTGTCGTACACTCCAAAAGTTCAAACCTTAGCCAATTTTTCAAGGCAAAACGAATGTGGTCACTAAAACAAAAGCCGTTGATCTTAACCCCGATGGTATTTATTGTAACCCGTTTGTTTTAAACTCAAACATGAAGTGAAAAACATGAATTTTACAATGAGTCATTTTCTTGTACATCGTGTCAAATATCCTCTTGCCGCACAACAAGAGCGAATAAGACTAGAAAGATTGTGGACTAGAAGAGGTCGCGACAACTTCCACGTCTCTTCTTCCCTTTAGACCAACAACATACCTCTCATCTTAACTTGATGATACGAATGATGAAATGGGTAAAGGACCATCGCTAGCAGTGCACTTCCTTCCCCCATTCGTTATTTCAATTCACCGTTAACCAATCAAGTTCCTTAGAGTTTTTTTCAAAACCCATCTTAACATGTGAACCCACTACTTGGAACCCCATTTTACACCCGTTAAAACAGAAAATCACCAATACCGACAAGGTTCAGATTCCGAGACAGCAACCGAGGTGATTAAGTCAATCTGGAAAGGCCGCTTCAGAAAGTTATGGAGAATAACAAAAGGAGCAGATATGGAAATGTCTTTGTGACATTATTAAATTATATCACTTATTACTTTCAAGATGCATTAAGTGCTTAAACGCTATTATTTACTTAGTGATAACTTAGCAAGATATTACGGCAACATAACTTTGCCTTGGGACAATCATTTTGATTTTAATCATCCTAAACACTTGGTTGCATGTTACTCAATACACTATAATTACCTTTAAGATGATATTCATACTTATCTATTAGTCAATATGCTTATAATGAGTTGTTTTCCCTAATTGAATTTTGAATAATAGTTTAATGGATTTAATTATAAAGGCCATTAGATGAAATCTGATAAAATAAGAACGATTGCAAAAAGGTAAAATAAAGAATTTTTTTTTAGGATCTACAGAAAAAACTGGAAAATTTCCTTTCTTAGAGAACGTCCCTTCATAACATGAGGTTCGGGCCCCCTTATAATCTGGGAACCACGCACTATATTTTGGTGGACCTGCCAGTCAGATATTCACGATAAATTTATATCTGACTACCTGTATTTTCTTTGCAGCGAGTTGACAATTCTCTCTTTACTTAGACCTAGTCTTAAACTTCCAGGCATTTTTGCTAAGAAAACTGTTGGAATTTTTTTCCTTAATTCTCAGCTTTTTCTACTTAGATCATTGCCTTCAAATTAAATAAGCCTTCCTTCTGCATTCTCTTAACATCTACATCTCCTCAAAACAATTCTACCATGAATTCCACCAAAAGCATCTTCTTCTAATCCTTCTAATAAAATCAAAAATAACCATAATCCTCCTAGACAACTATTTGTCAACATCTCAATGATGAAGATGTCACCACCATACGTTCTCTTACAACAACTTCTTCATCTCCAACTCCTCCAAATGCACCATCAAAAACCACATCCACCAATCATACCTCATCAAGCCAAGAGAACACATCTTCTTCTTTTCAATCAAAACTTCAAATTTCACCACCATCTTAAAATGAACCAACTTCTCCTCATCCTTTAAACCCTTTGCTTGACAACATTTTAGATGTCCCTCCTAGAACTCTAAATCCTCAACCACTTCAAAGCCATTCTTCTTTGGATATCACACTCTCTTTGTCACCAATCACTCCTCTTGATCACATTCATGACATTCCATCACCACCATCTCCACCACAACCTCAACCATCTATCATGGGTCACCCTCTTTACTACGACTACCAAGGGTCAAATTGCATATGTTGCTTTCATAACCGAACTCTTTTCTTAACCTTAAGAGATGAGATGAACATCATGTTTGCTCATCTTGAGTATCTTCTCACTACCGCAATCACCTCACACTTTCCACCTCCACCTTGAAATGTATTCAAAAGTTTTCATGAACGTGTCACCCTAAACCTTTTTGCTCAAAAAGTCATTCTCTATGAATCATGAATCATTTGGGACTTATGTAGTATTGTCTCTCTTTATCTCATGAAGTATGTAGATTAATCTTATGTGATAGATATCTTGATTAGTTCTAGTTTTTACTTATGTTGTAATGAAGTAATTTACTGCATTTGCTATTGTATTAGTTTTTTTTTATATGAATGAAACTCTTCTTTTGAGGTACTAAAGTCTATGTGTTGCTTAAAAGATTTTGATCTTAGTACTTGTATTTCAAACTTTTGATTTGTAGCAAACAATTTTCGGTAAGATCGATTTCCTTGTGCCCCGAACGAGGGAGCATACATCAAGGGGTGTCTTGATATCATAGCGATAATCTTTCTTTCTATAACTACTGTCCGACGATCAATCCTTTTTGTATTTGACAAAAGGGGGAGATAATGGAACAAAACTGCATAATAATGTTAACTATTAATTTTATACAATATGATTTATATTTTGTCGATCATCAAAAAGGGGGAGATTGTTAATACAAATAATTGTCCCTTAAAAACTTTATTTATATTTTCAACCTCTCAAGCTGTTTAGATAAAAACAAAATGTAAAAACGTTTACGATAAAGAATTAAACCGTCTACCAATTAATAATCGTAAATCTTCATTTCTAAGATTAGTAATCACTTAAGGTATGAGCAAACAAATCATTAAGCATGATTAGTGATCAAGAAAATGTGTTTCTCTTATCCATTACATTTTTACAAAAGAATTTCACAAAATTAATTATACAAAATATTTTCTAATTAAAAGAAAAGTTTTATTAAAAACTTAAAATTTAAAATTCAAATTTTCCCTCCAAAACGAAAGCTTCTATACCAGATACAACCTTCCCCATAAAAAGATAAAAAAAGGGAGCGTAGTCTACTTGCGGCCCCCTTATAGGCTTGGCGGCCCCCTTATATATCTGGGACCGCCGGGACCGCCGCCAGTGACCGTTGGATTTTTCTGCCTATAAATACTGCTTCATTCCTTGCAGAAAATCAGACCTCTTTGTACGAATTTTCTCACACTTCTTTCTCTCTCTAAAAACCTTCTTTCTCTCACTAAATATCTTGATCACTAACATCTCTTGATCTTGTTTCAAGTGATCTAATATCTTCTTCTCATATCTTTCCTCTCATTCAAGTGCAAGAGAAGAACACTCGTATTCGCAAAGAAATGAAGTGTTAATTAGTGATCTCTCCTCTTTTCTTCTAAGTATCAAATCTCTATTGTACTTATCTTGTGTATTTGTGTGATTCGGATATTATGTAAATCCGATAGTGTAGATCCAGTGATCGTGTAGTGATTATGAAGTTGTAGATTGGTTCTAGCTAAGATTAGGACTCGACATTTAGCTTAGTGTCAGAAAATAACGTAAGCGACGTGTAAACGGTTTTCTCCGCCTGAAGGGAGCTTGTTGACATAGTGAAATCTCGAGTAGGATACTCGGGGAGTAGAGTAGGGCGAAGAAGAGCTTCGTAGCCGAACCACTATAAATCTTGGTGTCTTGGTTTGATTGTTCCTTCTCTCATCTCTCTATATTGTTGTGATTGTTATTTTCTATTAGTTTAGATATTTACTTAATTGATTCATATTGTTGGTTGGTTAAACATACTACTCGAATCTAAGTATTTTGAAAGCAAAGTTTTAAAACGAAAACGAACCTGTAAACTATTCAACCCCCCCTCTAGTTTCCACAGTTGGTGTGTTGGGTCATTTGGTGGACGAAGTGCAATTCGCTTTTGTTGCAAATAGGCAAATTCTCGATGGGCCGTTCATATTGAACTAGGTAATTCAATGGGGTACGTCCAAGAAGAAGCAAACTTTGGTTTTTAAAGTGGATTTTATAAAGGCTTATGATTCAGTTCGGTGGGACTATTTAGATGATGTTTTAAAAAAATTGGTTTTGGTGATCGTTGGTGTAGATGGATTCAAAGTTGCTTATCTTCTTCTAGAGGTTTGATCATTGTGAATGGGAGTCCTACGGAAGAGTTTCAATTCCATAAAGGTCTTAAACAAGGAGATCCACTTTCGCCATTTTTATTTATATTAATTATAAAGAGCCTTCATCTATTGTTTCAAAATGTGTTTCGTGAAGGCATGTTTGAGGGTTTCTCCATTGGTACGTCTTTGCAATTATCACACCTCTTTTACGCAGATGACGTTGTGTTTATGGGACACTGGAGTGATTCGAATATAAATATTATTGTTCAAGTATTGGAATGTTTCTTTCGTGCTTCTGACCTTCGTATAAATATGCAGAAAAGCAAGCTCATGGGGATAGCGGTTGATGATGACAAAGTGACACAGGTTGCCTACTCGATTGGTTGCTTGACCTTCACGACTCCGTTTTCTTATCTTGGCGTAAAAGTGGGAGGCTTGATGTCTCGAACTCAAGCTTGGGATGGAATTGTTAATAAACTGTTGGCTAGGCTATCTAAATTGAAGATGAAGACTCTCTCTATAGGTGGACGATTAACTCTTATTAAATTGGTGTTAGGTTTGACACCAATCTATTATATGTCTATGTTCAAAGTTCCTATGCAGGTGTTAAATAGAATGGAGGCTATTTGTGGTCGCTTCTTTAATGGGGTGGACGATAAGGAAAAAAGAATGACGTGGGTTACATGGAGAAACGTTTTGGCATCTAAAGATAAAGGGGGCTTGGAGTGTCAAGTTTTTATGCTTTGAATCAGGCTCTTATGTTTAAATGGGTATGGCGGTTTAGGAATGATAATAACTCGTTGTGGGCTAGGGTTATTAGGGCTTTACACGGTGAGAATGGGTCTATTGGAACTTCGTCTAAGCACGCCCCGACTTGGTTGGATATTGTTCGAGGCTTAGAAAAGCTTAAAAGCCGAAGGATTGATTTACTTGGTTTTATTAAGAAAAGAGTGGGCAATGGTGAGAATACCTTTTTTTGAAAGGATGTGTTGAAGGGAGATGTGTCATTTAATTCTTTATATCCAAGAGTTTATGCTTTGGAAACATCTAAGAACATCACATTGGCGCATAAGTTGGCTCAGGATAATGTAGGGGTGTCTTTACGTCGTTGTCCAAGAGGTGGGACGGAGTTTGAGCAGTTCACTAGTTTGATGGCAAGTTTAGAAGGCTACACGCTTCATGAGATACAATACAGGTGGGTTTGGTCTCTAACGGGCTCGGGTGAGTTTTTTGTTGCTTTAGTTAGGAGATATATAGATGATCATATGTTACCGGATGTCTCTTCTAAAACTAGATGGTTAAAAGCGGTTTCCGATTAAAGTTAATATACATGCTTGGTTTGCCCGCTCGGTTCAACTTGTCCCGTAGAGGGTTGGACATTCAATGGATCTTATGCCAGATTTGCGGTAAGACTGCTGAAACTACGAGCCACATTTTCTTCTCATGTTCTATGGTAAGAGATATTTATTGCAAGATCTCTACTTGGTGGGATTTTCACTTATCAGAGGTTTCTTCCTTTGAGGAATGGAGGATTTGGTTGTCAAATATTCATCTCCAGGGTCTTCACAAGGAGGTGTTAGAAGGAGTTTTCTACATCATATGGTGGCTCGTTTGGAATTTTCGAAATAAGCTGTGATTTGGTAAGAGTATCCCTCTTAAGGCGACGTTATTCGATGATGTAGTGGCTCGGTCCTTTTCTTGGTGCAGATATAGATGTAAGCTAAATGTTAGCTGGACTGATTGGGTGAAAAACCCGTCCCTTGTTATTTTGTAATGTTTCTTTCTTTAGCGTCTTGCTAGTTTCTCAATAAATTTCGCCGTTAAAAAAACACAAGTTGTAAGGATACACAATACTTAAAATGCATAAGAGCAAGATAACACAAATTTTTAAACAACAGAAAGTAAATAACACACACGAACACGATACATATGGTTCATTTGATCAAAGTGATCTATCAAGTCTCTATAATTGATTTTGGTTTGTGTGTTTATAACTTATAACTACACGATACCTTCATTTAATAGGTATGAAATAAGGTCAAAATCCTATACGAGTCAGGGTCATTATTGTTT
>BQNB010102562.1:0-24217 GCA_026074375.1 Tanacetum coccineum | reverse complement strand
ATAAGTACCGTGGTCAACGTAATTATAAACGTATCACAACTTACTCATACTTAGTAATGTGTTTACACAAATCGCTGTTGACACCGTAGGGTGGTGTTATGTGTATATCGGTATATATAGTAAGATACTTTATATATTAGTCTTCCTACTTACCTAACGTTGCCCATGTTCTCCCTCGTGTAGATAATGCCGCCAAGAATGAGGACCCGAAATGCTGGCCGGCCTGCTGCCGAATCACTAGGAGGGGGAATGGGTGAACGGGTTGGTAGAGGTGGAAGGGGTAGAAGACATAGGGAAGGTAATGATGAGCGTGCTGATGATTTGAATGGTCAAGGAAATGACCAAGGTATGAGAGCCAATGGGGGTGTAGAGGGAGCCAATAGGAATGTAGAGGGAGCCAATGGGGTAGCACCCGACTTCTCGACGATGATTGCCCAACAATTGCAGAACCTCTTACCCGCCATGTTGGCTCAGGTTAGTAACCGAGGAAATGTTGGAAATCAGAATGGTAACATGGTTAATGAGAACGTTCAGGAGAACGTTGGGAATGTGATAGTGAATGGAAACCGGATAGGTTGTTCATATAAGGAGTTTTTAACGTGTAACCCTAAGGAATATGATGGTAAGGAAGGTGTTGTAGTTCTTACTCGTTGGATTGAGAAAATGGAATCTGTGCATGATATGAGGTATTGTAGTGTTGACCAAAAAGTAAAATACACTGCTGGTTCATTTGTGGGTAAGGCTTTAACGTGGTGGAAATCTCAGATCCACACGCTAAGCCAGGAAGTTGCTGTTAGTATGTCATGGAATGACTTTAAGTATATGATGACATAAGAGTTTTGTCCTAGTCATGAGATGCAAAAGTTGGAATCTGAGTTGATGAATCACGCCATGGTCGGGGCTGGCCATGCTGCGTATACTGATAGGTTTCATGAGTTGGCTAGGTTAGTTCCACATTTGGTAACTTGATGTACAATTTTAATACAAGGTATGTGTATGGCCTTGCTCCATAAATCCATGGGATGGTGGCAGCAACAGAGCCAAAGACTATGCAGAAGGCAGTGCATATTTCTGGTGCACTCACAGATGAGGCTATGAGAAATGGATCAATTAAGAATGTTGAGAAAAGAGGAAATGTGGGGGAAACTAGCAAGGATAAGAATGGTAGGGATGATAATAAGAGGACTAGGACTGGGAATGTTTTTTTTACTACTGTAAACCCTGTAGGAAGAGAGAATATGGGTACTTGGTCCAAGTGTACCACCTGCAACTCCTACCATTCACTTGGAGGGCCTTGTCGCACATGCTTCAACTGTAACCGCCCGAGTCATTTGGCAAAGTATTGTAGAGGTGTGCCGAGAAATGTGAATCCTGTCAATGCTAGAAACCTAACTATTAGAGCATGTTATGAGTGTGGTAGTACCGACCATGTCAGTTCAGCTTGCCCTAGATTGAATAGAGCATAAGAACTGGAAGGAAATCGTCCAAATCAAGTTGCTGCTAATAACGGGGGTCAGGGTCGTGGAAACCAAGGGAACCAGGCTAGGGGTAGGGCATTCATGTTGGGAGCAGAGGAAGCTCGCCAGGATCCGAACATTGTGACGGGTACGTTTACTTTGAACGATCATTTTGCCACTACCTTATTTGACTCTGGTGCCGACTATAGTTTTGTTTCTACTACTTTTATACCTCTGTTAGGCTTAGAGCCCAGCGACTTAGGTTTCAGATATGAGATTGAGATAGCTAGCGGGCAGCTAGTAGAGATTGATAAGGTTATTAAGGGTTGTAAACTAGAAATCGAGGGTCATGTCTTTGACATCGATTTGATACCTTTTGGGCATGGAAGTTTTGATATGATTATAGGTATGGACTGGTTGTCTAATTATAAGGCTGAAATAATTTGCCATGAGAAGGTAGTGAGGATACCACTACCGGATGGCAAGGTGCTTAGAGTAGTAGGAGAGAGACCAGAAGAGAAAGCGAGATTGTTGATGAGTGCTAAGGCTAGTGATAAGAAACAAGAAGAGATTGTTGTGGTTAGAGATTTTCCTAAGGTATTCCCGGATGATCTATCTGGATTACCGCCTATTCGGGAAATTGAGTTTCGGATTGAGTTAACCCCTGGAGCAACGCCGGTAGCAAAGTCTCCTTATCGTTTGGCACCTTCTGAATTGGAGGAGTTGTCGGGACAACTCAAGGAACTCCAAGACAAAGGTTTCATTCGACCAAGTTCGTCGCCTTGGGGAGCGCCGGTGTTGTTCGTTAAGAAAAAGGATGGTTCTTTTAGGATGTGCATTGATTATAGAGAATTGAACAAGTTGACTGTTAAGAATCGTTATCCACTTCCTAGAATTGATGATCTATTTGATCAACTGCAAGGGTCGCAGTTTTTCTCGAAGATAGATCTTAGGTCTGGATACCATCAGCTGAGAGTGCATGAGGATGACATACCAAAGACTGCGTTTAGAACTCGTTATGGACATTTCGAGTTCACTGTAATGCCCTTTGGTCTGACTAATGCACCAGCAATATTTATGGATTTGATGAATAGAGTTTGTAGGCCGTATCTTGATAAGTTTGTGATAGTGTTTATAGACGATATCTTAATCTACTCTAAGACTCAAGAGGAGCATGTAGAACATTTAAGGTTAGTCTTGGAACTGCTCAAAAAGGAGAAACTATATGCTAAGTTTTCTAAGTGTGAATTCTGGCTAAGAGAAGTGCAGTTTCTTGGGCATGTGATAAATGGTAATGGGATTCATGTAGACCCTAGTAAGATTGAAGCTGTTAAGAATTGGAAAGCCCCTAGAACTCCGACTGAGGTTCGTTCGTTCTTAGGATTGGCTGGGTATTACCGTAGGTTCATTGAGAACTTTTCTAAGATAGCTAAGTCTCTTACTATCTTGACTCAGAAGAGTAAGACTTTCGATTGGGGTGAGGAACAGGAATTGGCATTTCAGACCTTGAAGGATAAGTTGTGTAATGCGCCTGTTCTAGCTCTCCCCGATGGACCAGAAGACTTTGTGGTATATTGTGATGCGTCCGGGATAGGACTAGGCTGTGTGTTAATGCAAAGAGGTAAAGTGATAGCCTATGCGTCTAGGCAGTTGAAAATTCATGAGAAGAATTATACTACCCATGATTTAGAGTTGGGTGCGGTTGTGTTTGCACTTAAGATCTGGAGACATTATCTGTATGGGATAAAGAGTGTCATCTATATGGACCATAAGAGTCTTCAGCATATCTTTAGTCAGAAAGAGTTGAATATGCGACAGCGTCGCTGGATAGAGTTGTTTAGTGATTATGACTGTGAAATTTGCTACCATCTTGGTAAGGCGAATGTGGTGGCTGATGCCCTAAGTAGGAAGGAAAGAGTAAAGCCTAAGAGAGTTAGAGCTATGAATATGATCCTTCAGTCGAGTATCAAAGATAGGATACTGGCGGCTCAGAAGGAGGTTGTGGATGAGTTTGCAGTATTGCAGAAAGGTTTAGATGAGATGATAGAACAGAGAAGTGATGGAACTTTGTACTACCTAAAAAACAACAAAAAAAAAAAATACCTGGATTGAATATGGGTACCTTTGAAGGGTGAGGTGAGAACCCTGATAATAGATGAAGCCCATAAGTCGAAGTACTCTGTACACCCAAGAGCTGATAAGATGTATTATGATTTAAGAGATAGGTATTGGTGGCCTGGAATGAAAAATGATATAGCTGAGTATGTTAGTAAGTGTTTAACTTGTTTGAAGGTTAAGGTTGAGCATTAAAGGCCATCTGGCTTGCTCCAACAACATAAGATTCCCGTATGGAAATGGGAAGGGATAGCTATAGATTTTGTGACTAAGTTGCCTAGGACTAGTAGTGGGCATGACACAATCTGGGTCATTGTGGACCGATTGACTAAGTCTGCTCATTTTCTACCTATGCGTGAGGATTATAAGATGGAAAGGTTGGCTAGATTGTATTTGAATGAGATAGTTGCTAGACATGGTGTGTCGATCTCGATTATATCGGATCGTGATAGTCGTTTCACATCGAGGTTTTGGCAGTCAATGCAAGAGGCATTAGGGACTCGTTTAGATATGAGTACGGCTTATCACCCTCAGACCGATGATCAGAGTGAGCGTACTATTTAAACTTTAGAAGACATGCTTAGAGTGTGCGTCTTGGACTTTAAAGGAAGTTGGGATGTTCATCTTCTATTGGTTGAGTTTTCGTATAACAATAGTTATCATTCTAGTGTGAGATGTGCTCCGTTTGAGGCATTATATGGTAGAAAGTGTCGTTCGCCAATTATGTGGGCTGAGGTTGGAGAAGGTCAGTTGATAGGACCTGAGTTAGTGCAAGAGACTACTGAGAAGATCTCGCAGATTAAGGATAGACTTAAGGCTGCGCGTGATCGTCAAAAAAGTTATGCTGATAAGAGGAGGAAGCCTCTAGAGTTTAGTGTAGGTGACTATGTCTTGCTCAAAGTGTCACCTTGGAAAGGTGTGGTACGCTTTGGGAAGAAGGGAAAGTTAGCACCTAGGTTTGTTGGACCGTTTGAGATTATTGAGAAAGTAGGCCCTGTGGCCTATCGATTAGATTTGCCTGAGGAATTGAATGGTGTTCATGACACGTTTCACGTGTCGAACCTTAAGAAGTGTTTGGCTGATCCAACACTGCAAGTGCCTTTGGATGAGATTCGAGTTGATGCTAAGTTGAATTTTATGGAAGTGCCTGTGGAAATTTTGGAAAGATATTTTAAAAAGTTGAAGCGTAGTAGGATTGCCATCGTCAAGGTTCGGTGGAATTCAAAACGTGGCCCTGAATTCACGTGGGAACGTGAAGATCATATGAAGTTGAAGTACCCGCATTTGTTTAGTGATGTTAGTAGTTGAATTTTAGGGACAAAATTCTTTTAAGGGGGTAGAATGTAACATTTGCCCTTTTTATGTTCTGAATATTTCATTTCTAGTCCTTTGACTATTTGAGTTTTGTCAGTATTATTCAGATTTTTGTACCGTGTCGGACGTGTGATTTTTGAATATGTTGATGGATGTATGGTTTATTGTGATTAATAATCCCTTTTGGAAGGTATTATTGTGTTATGTGTATTCCGGGTGGTTTGACCCGTGAATTTTGAGAAATGCCGAAAAACGAGTAAATTACTCTCGTTTTAGAATTTTTCTTAGCTTTTTACTTTTATATAGTCATTTAGGATTAGAAAAAGTTTAGAAAAGTATTTAGGGTTTAATTTTAGTATTCTAGCTTATTTGTCGTGTTTACTTTATTTCCCGTTATCGTTTTTTTTCGTATTTAGGTTTAATTGTCCCTTTATTTGCTCACTATTAGGATTTTAGAAAACAAATCATCTTCGAACCAATTAAAGTCATTGTCCAAATAACAAACGAGGTCTCAATTTCATAAGTCTTTGGGAAAACGACCCGGTAATC
The DNA here is from genome assembly GCA_026074375.1 of Tanacetum coccineum. Classification (NCBI taxonomy): domain Eukaryota; kingdom Viridiplantae; phylum Streptophyta; class Magnoliopsida; order Asterales; family Asteraceae; genus Tanacetum; species Tanacetum coccineum. The sequence continues at coordinate 18,782 of BQNB010102562.1, read as the reverse complement.
ACTTACCGGTTAAACGTGTAGTATTTTTGTAAGATTTTTCCTACTACCTTTGTCCTCAAGGGTAGTTTTGGAATTTTCTATACTTTGGATATTATTACGCGTATTAAAATTGTACATTACTCCTCTCAATTTTCATCTTTGACATTCGTCAATAGTTTATCTTTTACTCTCTAGTGTTTCTTTTACTATTTTTATTAGGGTCATGCTAATAACAACCCTAAGGTTGTGGTTAAACAAATAATTTTCATTACAATACCATCGATGAATGAGTCTGATTTGATTATTGGATGTTAATCTCGAAAAGAGTGAAGACTATCACGGAAATAGTGAATACACATTTGACAGTGGATTGTGATTGGTTGAATTGTATTTTTGCAAACAATTATAATAAGATAAAGTCTCATAACCATAACCCTTAAGGTTGTCGATAGCTAAACCGTTTTTATTATTAAAAAGACAAGCAAACAAAACACACATAAAAAGTAGAGAGCTTAGAGAGGTTTCATGGCCTGAGAACCATCTTTTCAAAAAAACATTCACAATGTTGTTTTTATTCGTAACACATCTCGTGTCGTGGCTTTAAAAAATAACACTCACTCTGAATAGCCTTATGACGGTGTATCTAGTCCTTATGATACGGTCTAACCTCGGGTAGAAAACCTGAACCGACAACCCAAAAGAGTACTTAAGAAGTTAATATATCAATTGGAACCACTAACAAACAGGATGCATGTCCATGTCCGGAACCAAACGTGTGAGCCTGACTAGCAACCGCTATCACAACCGGCTGTCAATGGTTTACACGAGTATTACCAAATTGAAATTTCCATTTCCTGCTTAGTTAATTATCTATTTTCCATAAGCTCCTTAACCCTATACCTGAATTGGCAGTTTTCATATGGTTTAGAAGAGTGTAGATGTCATTTGGTAACTCTTGCAAAATGATATTAGCTGCCTTTATATCACATTCCATTTGCTTCTTTTCATCAGTCAGATCAGCCAGAGTCTGCATTCTCGTTTCTTGTTCTCTTCCAGCCTCCTTGTTTCCCAGATCAACAATCTCCTTGAGCTTAAATGGACCATTAAGAACAGAATCCAACAACAATCTATCATTTTCTTTCCCTTCAATATACATGAGCATTCTACTTGAACAAGTATCATAACTACACTTCTCAAGCATAGGTGGGCGATTTTTAGAACCAACAACAAGGACATCTTGTGTTAGCGTGACATGATGATTTAGTGATTGTGTGAAATGATATGTGGATAATGACCAGGTTGTGTGGTTTTAGATGGTTGATATAAGTGTTTTTAGTAAAGTGTTATTAAGTGAACATTAAGGTATGTAGTTTGGATTGAATTCGCAAGAGAAACGCTCCGATGTGAATGTGCACTTTATTTCACTTTCCTCATTCATCGCATCGCACCCATATTTATTCTCTCATCATAGCTGGATTCCGGAGTATACATCCGTAACGAAGCTAATGAGTGTTACTTTTTCTGGTCACAACTTGGAATATTGGATGAGACCTGAACATGTAGATCATGACATCTCAACCCATATGCTCATCTTTTTTGCACATACCAAACAACAGTTCTTGATGCTTCTCTTTTTGAGGTAATCAATACTAATTTCCAATGTTTTGAAAACCGGGTTTTTAATCGACCCGGTCGAGTCGCCAGGTCACCGGGTTACCGGTTCAACCGGCTCGACCGCCGGGTCAACCTGGTTTTCCATAAATTTTTTTATATATTAATATATATATATATATATATATATATATATGATTATATCACACACACACACACACACACACACACACACACATATATATATATATATATATATATATATATATATATATATATATATATATATATATATGTGTGTGTGTGTGTGTGTGTGTGTGTATATGTGTATATATATATATATATATCATGGATATTTCATATATTTAGCCTAAAATAATTTATTAATAAATATAACATGTAAAAATAAAGTTACGTTGCAAATATATATAATTAAATTACTTTATTCGTAAAAAACACGAAAAAAAATCAAAACATGGCCGGGTCTTAAGAACTGGGTTGAACCGGGTCACTTCAAACCTGGCGGGTCTAACCGGGTTTTGAAAATATAAAACCCGGTTCAATTTGACCCGTTTTTTTGACCGAAACCGGCCGTGTCGATCCGGGTTTCAAAACATTGCTAATTTAATTCTCGTCCATCTTACTATCAATGTGATAACTAGGGGTGTAATCGAGTCAAGCCGAGCTCGAGCTTGATATGGCTTGAGCTTGGCTTGAAAAAAAAATAGGCTTGAGCTTAGCTTGATAGCTCGTCAAGCTTTAACCATCCAGGCTTGAGCTTGGCTCGAGTGAGATTCAGTCAAAGCTTGAGCTTGGCTTGAAAAGCTTGAATGTATACAAAATCATTGTATTTAATAGCCAAACGCCCAAACTCATCAACAAACATATGCATAAAGTAAAACAAACAAAAACCATAACTGAACACCATTAATAAAACCAACAATAACATTCTCATACCAAAGTTCAATATTAGAAAGAAACATAAGCCAAAGTACTAATTAACGTTCAAACGTACAAAATATTTCAACAAAATATATCTTGTGAGGCGTCATAAGGTTCACAGACCTTGAATTCATGAGCAAAATCATCTTCGTAACTCGATGAATTCTTTTGCATTTTATTGTAAGAACCTGAAAGAGTTTATAATGTGTTAGTTCACTACACCAACAATAAGAAAGCAAATGCTATTTCACAACATATATATAAATGAGTTGAGTACCATGTCATTAAAAAGGCAAAACATACATTTTAGGAAATATGCACTCCCACAACATTTTTAACATGACTAATTCCTTTAAAGGCAAATAGCCACTGTCATATGACAAAAACTCATAAACACATAAGATGCATTAATTAGAGATCAAAAGAAAGCACAGGGGACCCCAAAACTTGAACTGTCACAAGCCAAAACAAAAAAACCTGCTGTGAAAAAGCTTGAGACAACACACACTACACACCAGATGCATCAGATTAAATTAACCTTAAAAATAATGTCACCCGAATCAAAAGAAGAGGTGAATGTGAAAATTTAAGGACGCGAAAATTTAAGGGCGTTGATCATATGACCAACAAGGAAACAAGCATTTGACTTTGTTGAACTTAATCATGACAAGATTATTAAAAAAACTTCCATTCTTTACACTAACTAAAAATTAACAACGCAATATGTAACACCCCCAAAAATGTGTGTCGCAGCGGAAGTATGTCCGGGGGCGTTACTTCATAATACACAGAGCTAGATACAAGAGAACGACCTCTAAATGTGTCGTTTGAAAAATAATCTTGTTGATTTCCTTGAAATTGATATAACATTTGTCCCATAATTGCATCACCATGAAAAACTTAAATGTATAGACTCCAATGCACTTCAAGTAAGCCAAGTATCTATATCACCTGAGAAAAACATGCTTAAAAAGTGTCAACATAAAGTTGGTGAGTTCATAGATTTGTTTAAGTATAAATGCTAAACCAAAGTTACCAATCTTATCCCAAAGATTTATAAAGAATGCATGACCAATTTAATGTCACCAAAATATTTCAAGTATGTATTGCCACTTTATTCAAGGCACAGTAAATATCCATGTGAGTATAAAATAATGATTACAATTACTCTAAGTTCATGAAACTGCGACGTAGACTTGTATGTATGCCACTTTATTCAAGGCACAGTAAGAGTGTACCCATCGTAGGTGTTCCCTCCAAGAACACCCGGGCAGTAATAAAAGAATATGTTCCCATCGTGGGTGTTCCCTCCAAGAACACCCGGGCATTAATGAAAATAATATGTACCCATCATAGGTGTCCCCTCCAAGGACACCCGGGCATTTCTAAAAATAATATGTGTATGTGATTGTTGGCCCCGCAGGCGCCAATCCAATCGTAATCCGACATGGTATAACGTTCGTTCCCAGTGATAGCTAGTCACCCGAACGGGGATTGTCAATCCCAAATAGATCTATCTTATAACATTCGCGCTTACCCTCCGAGTAATTAACAGTTCATGCAACTTAAGCTAATCCATAATCATAAAAGTATAGTATGTGTTTACGTTCAAAAATTAAACCAAGTCTTGTATCTCCTCACGAGATATATAATAAGTATGTAAACTAAACAGGTAAATGAGTTTGTAAGCATTCATGTAAACACGTATGAAATCGACCATGTAATTGAGTTTGATAACAGATTTGCACAAGCATGTTCTCACCCCAAAATATATGTAAAACAAGTAAAACGTGGGGCTATAAACTCACAATATCCTTTAAAAACAATCGCGTTGTTATAAGATAACCGAGTAAGTATAAGAGTTTGTAGACAAGCATGTATCCCCCTCGCGGGTTTATAAATATTCAAAAGATTGAAAAGCGAGGTTATGAACTCACCTTGATGTTGTAGGACGATTGACAAAAATGCACATATTAAGCACAACACAAACGGAAGACGAAGCGGCTCGATCAAGAAGTTGCAGCTAATCTTAACGGCTAAGTCCCACTAGCCTAGGATAATGTATTTGGGTTTTCCGATGAATGGTTACGTCAACGCGACACGTTGATAAAAGATTTAGATTTAAAGTTGTAATAGTTTGGTGGTTGGTTAAATAAATGAATTGAAAAGTGAACGCAAAGTATGTAATATATTCCGTATATATTACATATAAAAAAATAAACCATTATATAACTCATACCGTGAATTATATAACAAATATAGACAATCCAAAGATTAATGTGACGTATATAATGCTTTGCAAGTATTATATAATAAGTGTGAGTAAATGATTAAACCAATTAGTTTGACCCGTTTCTGAAATCACCACTTAACTAAATAAAAGTTCTTATGTAAACGTAATCGTACGTTTTAAGACTTCCAATTAAATTAAACGATTTTTGTAAAGCTTTTACAATAATTATTATGTTATCTTCTAGCCGACAATTATAAAATATAAAATAATATTTTATAAATTCATATTTCGTTTCCTCGTCGAGTCGTGTCTAATATAGTTATCTCATTGTAAAAGTATAGTTTTTGTTCGTTTATCCGGTTATTGTATAATACAAATTATTATATCTTTAAAATATAATTTAGTCCCTTTTATCGGTTTCTAAAATAATAGAAACTTTAGTAAAACATTACTACATATAAAAATTTATATAAATTTCGCCATGACATTTCCATATTATAAAACGTTTCCCATATACGCAAAACTCAACGTTTTCCATATTCGTAAAACTTAATGTTTTTCCACTTTCCAAATAAAACGTGTTGCAATATCCTCATGTTTAAAATATATATCTATATTTTTATATATATCTAAACTAAACCAAAATAATAATTATCATATTTATTTAACCGATTAGCCACCATTATATATATCCGGTTTTAATATTTATTAAAACTTTATGTTATTTTTATTTGTCAAGGTATAAACCAATCAAACCCTTGTTGTCTTCTCTAAACCAAACGCACCCTTGGTGCTTAATGTCAAACCAAACGCACCCCTTGGTGTAAATCTGCCCAACCAAACGCCCCTTTATCTCAAATCTGCCAAACCAAACGCCCCTTTATCCCAAATCTGCCAAACCAAACACGCCCCTTGCGTGTTTCTGCTATACCAAACGCACCCTAACTGTGTCAAACCCAGAAACAAACACCCCTTACGTTTTCTATTATGCCAAACGCCCCCTAATCTGTCTACAACAGCCAAACGCACCTATGTGGTGACTGACCCGAAACAAACACACCCCGTTTGGCTGTTTGAACAGCCAAACGCACCCTAGTGGGTTAACCCGAGATCAAACGCACCCTATGAGGTGCTCAAAACAAGCCCGACGCACCCACTTGGCTTAGAAACCTTTTGTGGTGTTTATATCAAAACCGTACGCATCCTAATCTGTTAAACCCATACCAAACGCAGCCTAGCTACTAATATTAAAACCAAACGGACCCTTGTTGGTGCTCTGCCAACCCAACGCACCTTAGTTGGGGCTGACCCGAAATCAAACGCAAACCAAACGCACCCTTTTGCGGTGCCAATCCCAAAAACAACCACCCCTTGTGGATGTGACAATACCAAACGCACCCTATTGGGTGGCTGACCACCGAAACAAACCCCCTTGTGGTGGGTTGACTGCCAAACGCACCCTTGTGGTGGTTCGCAGCCAAACCAACGCACCCATTTCTGTTATTAAACACAAACCGAACGCACCCTGTTCGGGTTCACATAAACCAATCGCACCCTGGTCGGTTGAGACCACAAACCCAACGCACCCTTAATGGTGCAAATCCCCACCCGAACACACCCCCTTTTCTTGTGAAATAACAAACCAAACGCAGCCTAGCTGCTGCCATAAATCCCAACGCACCCTTGTTGGGGCTAACCCGAACCCGACGCATCCCTGTGGTGTAAAACCGCATAGACACACACCCCTCTACGTTTTCTTTTCTTTTTCTTGAAACCAACCGCACCCGCTGTGGTGGTGTTAAAACCACACGCACCCTTTTGTGAAAGAATGGAGGTGGTGGCGCGTGATATAGTGGATCGGGTGATGAGAATCATTTTTGGATTCGGTCGGAAAAGTCTGCCGGAAAACTTTTCCGGCTGCGACGGCTTGGTGGTGGCCGGAATCCGGCAGCGGCGGCGGGAGCTCGCCGGAATATTTGAGAGAGAAAGAGTGAGGTTTGTGTGTGTGTTTTTATTTGTATAAAAAATCAAAAATGAAATAAAAGATTATATAAATTTTATATATATATTAAAATTTATAAATAAATGTGACAAGTATAGATAAGTTTGGGGTAAATTTCGTAAATATTACCACAGGGACCAAAAGCGTAACTTTTGAGTATTATTTTGTAAAATAGCAGTTCGGGACTCGTTTGAGCGATTTAACGGATGATTCGAATTCACTGAAACCTTGCACCATTGTTTTCCAAATCATTTTTCTGATAAAAAGTATTCACTCGACTAATTTTCATAAACGTTTTATAAAATTTATTTAAAACGTTTATTATTTATTTTCTATACTACTGATAAACTTTGTCCGGAAAATAAAAATAAATTTTAACCCGAATATTCGCGTTTTTCAACAAACACTTTTAATTAAAATGCTAAATAATTTATTTAATATTTTTATTAAATAAGTAGTGATAATCAAAAAATAAATTTAATTATTTTTGTGTCGGTACGCGTTGTGTGCGCTGTTCAAAATTTTGCGAGGCTGTTTTAGCCCCTTTCTGCTTGTTTTCAAGTCTCGGGTAAAACTAAAACGTTGTTCGAAATATCGTTTTACATCAAATTGCTTTAGAGTCCGAGGTATGAAAACGTGATTTAGTGGTTCGTTTTTGATCAGTCAGCTTATAAATAACATGTATCTTTTTCATTTTCAAATCCAATAAGTTAAAAATAACTTGCACCTGAGAGATGTAACAATAAATATGATTTATTATTAAAACATGTTCCGAAAATCTTTACCAGTTACGCGGTAATCGCTTTTATGAGACAATAAAATGTCAAAAGACAAAAAGTCAAGTCAGACCCAAAAGTAAAAGGGTAAAATAGTCATTTAAAATTTCAGAAATTCCCAGATGTTACAGTTACATTGATAATTCTTCTTAATATTAAAGATCAGATTCCGCATAATCTTTAATACATTCAAACAAAGTTTTTACTATAGTTGTGTTAGATTTATCTAATATAACTAAACGTTAAACAAGCATAAGGAATTCGATCTATTAAAGTGGTATCAACAACAAGAGTTTTTAATCTTACTCAAGCAATTGACTATGATTAAATCTTTCTTTTTTACACGTATCAATAATATAAAGATAACTAATTGTCATATATGTTTTCTTGAATCTGATATATGGCGAATTAAGGATCATAACTATTTCCTTAATGATTACCTTACGAGGACGATGTGTAATCAAAAGGGTTATGAGCCGATATTTGTAATATGACAATTAAGTTTTATAACTTTTCCCTTTATGATTACCTTTTGCGAGGACGGTGTGTAATCAAAAGGTTATGAGTTTAAAATAATCTTTATAATGTATACAAGATAATAGAATCCAAGTGTGGATTGAATCATGCATCTAGGAGCTGAGATCTTATGTTTAATCACAATATGATTTCTGATTAAATTAAGATAACTCCTGAGTACACCTGACATCAAGTGGGAGCACTATGTTTTTCCTTAAAATTCATATGTCGTGTAACATATTGAAAGCATCATTCCATCAAAGCTAGATGTTAATCCTTGAGATTGGAATGAAACTTCACTTGGGATTTTAGGATAAAACAAACGACATTGGAATAAATGTTTATTAAGATAAACGTATGTGGAAATAAAGTCCAACACAATGCAATATATCATTGAAGCAAGTCTTAAATGGTATATTTCACTTGATATAATTTGTTACATGGATGGAGACCTTGTGTTTATAACTAAGGATTCATTATGTATATATATTATATTGTGTATGAGACTGGTTGTTACTTTTGCATGAGAGCAAGATGAGCTAACAACAACAATATCTAATTGAGAGTATTTAGATAACAATATCTAATTGAGAGAATTTAGATGACTCTTAAATATAAATGTTTACGAATTATATAAGGCATAATGTTGTTTGTGTACAACTGATGCTAGAAAATAATCAATTCTAGTTGAAGAAGGATTTCATCATTTATGATAAATCTGCTAACTAGATATGCTCAGCTAAGAGCATTGTTGCATTACACATTATAGAATGAGAATACTTTACATTTTAAGAAACTGTAAAGATGACTGTCTGAGAAAGGTATGTTGTTGACTTCAAATACCTGTAAAAGGTACTATTACCTTGTCCATACTATGACTCTTGCAATAGTATGCACGTGAACAATAAGACACTCATCTTATTATTCAAATCTTTCACAACTATGTGAATTTGAAGCAAGTGTTCGGAAAGTTTACTCAGATAACTATTTAGCTGTCTTGTAAAGAAAAAGTTGAGAATGTTAGAAACATTGGACTTCAACTTGCTAATTAGTTTCATGCATATCTGTTTTAGTATTTGGATAATTGGGATTGTAAGACAATTTTTACTTTCTGATGAATGAAGATACGTGGTATTTGTCATTCATTCATATAATAATTGTTATCCTATATTTGCATGTTTAATCCTTGAATGATTTTATCATTCTAAATATGTCCATTGTCGGTTAACAATATGGGAATATTGTTATGTAAGGCAAATGTGAGTGTTGGTTATATTCCTTGAATATATGGATTGTTCCCGCCAAACTCATGTGTATTCACAAGGGATGCATATTGGATACCCCACCTTCGAATATTTACTTTTGGATCCTCGTCATGGGTAAATGTCGAAAATGGTTTAAAAGTCATCCTTAGACTTGAGATGCAAGCAAGTTCTGCATGTGTGGATATCACTTTTTGATTATAAGTCAAACGCTATCCTGAATAAGGTAGTCATAAAGGCTATTTTTGGAAGTGATGTGAAGCAGCATCTACAACACTTGTAGTCAATAAAGAATTTGTTCCTCCAATTGTTTAAATTGCAGAAAGATACCATGGCGCCTCTCCAGAATTAATCAGATAATTGTATGGCCGTACCCAAAGGGTAATCCAAGATGATTCTTGATTACATTTGGTATATCTGAATTATTTCTATAACGAGAAAAATAATGTTAAACTATATGGAATGAGTTAGGATCCATATCCATGGTTTAACGGTATCTGAAACAAAGGGATGATGATTAAGCAAGAAATTAATTAACCATTATAAGCTGAGATTGTTCTTGAAACTATTATCTCATAATATTCCTAATGTAAACATAATTGTGTGGGTTGCTAGACTTTGCCAATTATAGGTATAAGTGTTAGGTGCTACTCCAACTCCCAAGTGGGAGCTGTTGGGTTATGGTAGTTGGCTAGCACGTATACGTTACGAATATGTGAGCCTATTGGGGGCACACGCGTTAAGACACGAAGAGTACGTTTATTAAATACTTAATATATATTTATTTATTATTAAGGATTTAATATGCTTCACGTTGATAATTTAAATAACCGTTAGTTACCGTTATATTTTATAACTAACTTAACAACTATTTAAATATGAACCGAAGGGACTAAAATTGACAAAACCCGAACCTTGTGGGTGTCACTTGTTGACCAACCCATATAGCTTCTAGAAGGGGGTTTTGGGATCAATTTTGAAGTTAAGGGATAAGAGTTGTATTGTGATAAGGATTATGAGGGTATCCTAGTTTATCTACAACTATGGTTTGATGGCTATATATAAACAAACCCTTTAACCTCATAATGATGATTCGTTAAAATATGCAAAGCCACAAATCGTTCCACACAAAACTACTATATCTGTTTTCCTTTTTCTCCATTGTCGACAAAACAGAAACATAGATATAATGTTTTGCATGCTTATATTATTGTATTGTTTGCATGTTCTTGTTTCATGCATGCATTAATTAATATAACCATCTATCTAATCCTAGTCTCTTGTTTAGTACTGATTCAAACGCATCCTATTTAGGATTTGAATTGGTTTTGACTTTCGGTTCAAAGCTACAATAGAGAGTTCTTGTTTTCGGTTAAAGAAACAAGAATTATACACTTGGTGTTTGAGAGACGTGAAGTGACGACTGGCATCGTGGCGTACTTGTTCGACGTGTTGTGTGAGCAACCGTAGATGTGGTAATTTAACCACTATGTTTTCAAGATCAACGTCGTAAGTCTTATTGAATTTTTATCATTAAACAAAAGTTAGTAAATCACTTGTTAATTTATTAAGTGGTTTTACTCTATGTGCCTTAACTAGTTCCCAATCCGCTGCTTACTCGTAGCTAAACTGTTACCTAGAATTTAAGATCCCAATATATCTGCTCTAAAAATCATAGCAAAAATCCACAACCTATAAACACACATCTTATCCCTTCAAAACCCCGCAAATGTATAAAATAATAAGCCACATACAAAATTAGGCAAAGAATCATACATTAATGAAGACTAACAAGCTAAAATAACACTAAACTACGGGAACCCCTCACGTGTCCGGAATAATAGAAGACAGCAAAGCCAAAAACCAATAGGCATGAAATTTTCACTTAACACTACAGTTTAAAAATATTACCCGGAGTATGGTAATAACCTGAGATGTGGTAACTGGTGATCAAGTTGCAAAGGTCGCTTCAGGTGCAAATAAGCTAAAATGTTCCCCGCGTAAAGAAATCCGTTCTTCACATTTAATTCGGAAATCTATGCTACCACCACATGAAAGTACACCTGTTAAAATCACCACAAATTGAAACGTGTATTAAGCCTAAATCTGATTTGTAGAAACTTATTGGTAAACCGTCAACATGCCAGAAAGGGTGAAGTTTTTTATGCTATGTTTTAATCTCAAAATTGTACCTAGTGAGTATTTGAAGGTGAAAGTGTTCAATATTAACTTTGCAAGAACATCAAGACTACCAATATTAATCAACCAAATAACCATGGCTGCCAATATTCATATCAATAGGACTATAAAACCATATCAACAACTAAGCCCACAGTAAGCTACTCAATATTTTCTCCAAATTTTCCCACATCTTCAATATTTTCATCAACATGTAACATTCATAAATTAAAGCTAAAGATTGATGTACCATTGGGCTATAATAAGGCAGATTGATTAAATGGATTTCCAATTAGAGAAAATCAATGTCAACATAGGTAATGAAAAGGTGTCAACCGCCTGACACCATTACTGACCTTTATTCGATTCACGCATATAACTACTTCAACTCCACTAAAATGTAAACTGTAATAACCAAATTCATACGCAACTAAAGCTAATAGAATCAATCAAATTAAGTGATAGGTAGCACATATAACTTTTTTTTTCAATGGGGTAAAATGGCCACGTCAGGTCGTTAATGATTTTCCTCATTTGTTAGTATTATGGCTTACCTCTTTCCATGCAAGAAGGGCATTCCCCCTCTAACCTCGACTCTTCATCGACCCATCATTTTCCCTTCTCTGCACCGCAAAAAAACACACAATTCCGAAATCAAGACTTAAGATAATACAAAACACAGAATAATATCAACTTAAAAACAAAAAAGACCTTCAACCGAGCCAATCTCCTTCTCAACTTTGGCTTCAAATTCACAAACAAAAGCTATCTATGGTAACAATGGGTCTCTTGATCAATCCATTACGCCTCACTATGGCTGCTCGGTTTGGACATGGATTCTTAAAGCTATTGCAAAGATTAAGTCTAAAGGTGTTGATTTATTGAGTTTATGTAAAATGGTGGTCGACAATGGTAACACTTTTAAATTCTGGCATGACAAATGGTATAGTGGCGTCTGTTTCAAAGACAAGTTTCACAGGTGTTTCAACTTGGAGTTGCAAAAGGATATTTCGGTGGCTCTCAAGCTTCAATCTCCTGATCTTTCTTCCTCGTTTAGAAGGCGCCCAAGATCCGGTATAGAAGAAACTCAATTTCTTGAGCTCTCACAGCTTCTTTCCTCGGTTGTTTTGTCATCTGCTAATGATCGTTGGACTTGGACTCTAAATGGGCATGGTGTCTTTTCTGTTAAATCGGCTAGAGAAGTGATTGACAAACACGTGCTTATTACATCTCCCTCCCCTACTAGATGGTCAAAGGTTCTCCCCATTAAGCTTAATGTTTTTTTATGGCGTATGTTCCTTGACAAGCTCCCTACTAGGGCTAATCTCTCCAATAGAGGCTTGGGTATTCCTTATACTTTGTGTCCAAATTGTGAAGCGGGTGTTGAAACCAGTAACCATCTATTTTTCGAATGCCCAGTGACTTTGGATTTGTTTCGTCTCTTTGGTCGCTAGTAAAATATTTAAATTCCCAATTTTATTGACCCCTCTTCCTAGGAGGCATGGTTTAGTGGGCTTAGAATCAATAGTCATCAAAAGCTTGTGCTGGAAGCCTCCTTTTTCTCCTTGTGGTGGCATATTTAAAAGTTCATGAACACGTCTTTATTCTCTAGTAAGAAGCCGCTCAAAGATATAATTTTTGACAACTTTGTTTCTATGCTTATAGTATGAGTCATATCAAATCTAATTTTATAGGACACTTATTGAGCTATGTATTGTTATTATTATTGAACATAAAATGTCATTTGAACAGAAAGTCAATGTAACTTAATGTTTTACTAGTTGTTTTTTTATTTGTATTAATAAATTAACCTTTAGAAGATGTCGATTTTCAAGTTATTAGTAGAGAACACGTCACTTGGTGCACTGGCGATAAGTTCATGTTATGTTTGTTCTTCAACATATGCTTATTGATAATGTCATTGCTAGTTCTTTTTATTGGTGTAAGTTTAGATCTAAAGCCTCGTTCGGATGGAACGAATGGCTCAAAAACCCATATATTATTGTTTTGTAATCTAGCTCCTTGCTAGTTTTTGTTTCTAATAAAATCGCCGTTCCAAAAAAAAAACATAATGTGTTTTCTACACAAGGCGCGCAAAAAAAAAACACAAAAAGATCCCACGGTATAGAATAAACCTACAAATTTCCTTTTCTTGTCGCTCAAAAATCACTAGCTTCTTCACATCCTTCTTTCTCTCCAGGAATATTATGGTCTTTGTCAATCTGCTAATTGAAATCGTTGGCACACATAGGCAATCTAAATGAGACATAGGTGTCTTTTTTCTGTTAAATCGTGCGTAAAAGCTGAGTACAAAGTGATATCAGACAAAAACATGGCTTTATTTTTAACATACTCCCTTACTAAATACTCAATCTCATTACAAAAAATCCCCTCCCCTACTGCTCCTTAAAATCCAATCAAACATTACATCTATTACATCACCCGTCACCATCCCTTTCCATATACAAAATACTCTCCCACCTCACCCTAACTCGATGGTCAAAAAGTTCATTCATCACTATCTTCTCCATCCTCCCCCATTAAGCTTAAAAAATGAGATTTTTTTAAATGATGGCGTATGTTTGCTTTTCCTTGTGAACAAGCTCCCTACAAGGGCTAATCTCTCTCCAATTAGAGGCTTTTTTTTTGGGTATTCCTTTGAAACTTTGTGACCAAATTGAGAAAGAGAGCGCGCGGGAGTGTTGAAACCAGTAACCATCTATTTTTCGAATGCCCAGTGACTTTGGATTTGTTTCGTCTCTTTGGTCGCTAGTAAAATATTTAAATTCCCAATTTTATTGACCCCTCTTCCTAGGAGGCATGGTTTAGTGGGCTTAGAATCAATAGTCATCAAAAGCTTGTGCTGGAAGCCTCCTTTTTCTCCTTGTGGTGGCATATTTAAAAGTTCATGAACACGTCTTTATTCTCTATAAGTAAGGCCGGGGCACCAAGATATAATTTTTTCGACAACTTTGTTTCTATGCTTATAGTATGAGTCATATCAAATCTAATTTTATATGGGAGGACAAGGAACTTAGAGAGCTGCATGTGATGTGGGTTGGGAATAATATTAAACAAAAGAATGTCAATCTTGACTATCAGATCGAGTTCTAATGTATCCTTAACTTTGACTTATATAGTTTACTTAGTTGTGTTTTTTTTCACATTTTGTATTAATAAAATAACCTTTATAAGATGGTCGATATATTTCAAGTTATTAGTGAGAAACACGAATGAACGAATCACAAAAACTTATTGGTGCACTGGCGATAAGTTCATGTTATGTTTGTTCTTCAACATATGCTTATTGATAATGTCATTGCTAGTTCTTTTTATTGGTGTAAGTTTAGATCTAAAGCCTCGTTCGGATGGAACGAATGGCTCAAAAACGGGGGCTGGAGGGGGGAGGGGGGAGGGTGTGTGTGGGTGGGGAGGGTGGGGGGGGGGGTTTGGGTGTGAGATGCTGCTCCTGCTAGTTTTTGTTTTCTATTAAATCGCGTCAAAAAAAAAACATAATGTGTTTGTGCAACACTCGTCTTGAACATAATATGGTTGAGCTCAATCATCATTTGTGAACAATAATCGTCGTGACCAAGATTACACATATTACGATAGACTTGCTTCTTTCTATTGAGATCAAGCCTATTATACATTTGAATAATTTTATGCAATAATATGCTTTTTGGTTTTAACATCGAGGCAATATGAAATAACGAATATAAGTTTATATCATATCATTGAAAAGAACACACCTTTCCTATTCTGGAGGCTAAAAATTGTTAATTATTTACACTAGAAACAATTCATGTATCTAAAACGTTAATTTACAAATTTAACTAACACAAGAATTGAAACACATAATAAATTTAACCATAAAACAACAAGAGTTGAAAAACGAAAACTACATGTTAGACACATGGACAAGAGTGTGTATATGACCTACTTGTGAGCTAAACAAAAACAATAAGCGAGTCAAGCCTTAACGAGACGAACATCAAATTTGAACCTTGTCTTGGGCACAATAAATGAGCCTGAGCTTCATACCCTTAAGATTGATTAGATTCGCGAATGTATACAAGCTTTAAAGTATATATCTACATAGACGACATATATGTATAATTGTAAATATTAAACGGGATCAAGCATGTGCTTTAAACTCAGACATTGATTAAGTTTACTATAAACATATTTTTTGTTTTAAATAATTACCTTTTTATACAATAGCGAAGTAAACGACTGCAGTTATGCCATGCAAAAACGACGCCGTTTATGGTTTGGGTAATTGGGTTAGACCGTTTTAGTTCTAAACGATTCATGAACGAGCTAAAATTTTAAGCTTTGGAATAACTATAGAGTTTCTATAGTTAAAATATATCCCATGATGTTGTTTTTAAAATTACCTAATCATTACTATTTCTTTTAAATATGGGTTTTTGGCTTTAAATAGTCACGTACTTTCTCAAATGTACCCATATGGTACGTGTACTAAATTTATTGCCCATATCATACACGAACTTTGCATTTCGTGTCAATATGGTACGTAAACTGAATTTTCCACCTGTTTAACAGGCTAAACGCTTACGTGGCATCCTAACACTATTCATCATCTTCTCAAATGTACCCATATGGTACGTGTACTAAATTTAGAATTTTTTTGCAAAACTTTTAAAAAATATTTCGTACTTTTTAAAACGTAAAATTGTATAAAATCGTTAAAATTTTTTTGAATTTTTTTATTTTTTTCAAAGGAAAACGTTTAGTTTTTTTTTATATTTTAGATTTTTCTTAACTTTAAAAAATTGTTTTAACTTTTAAAATTTAAAAAAAAAATGTTTTTATTTTTTCGAAGAAAACGGTAAAAATGTTTTAATTTTTTAAAATTTTCTTAACTTTAAAAATAATTCCGTAAGAAAAAAAAATTCGATTATTTAAAAAAAAAATTTTAATTAAGATTTTAAAAAGTACAATTTTGTTTAAAAAAAAGTTAAAAAATTAAATTTTTTACGAATAATAATGTAAAATTTTTTTTTTTTAAATTTAAAAAGTACAGTAAATTTGTTTACAAAATTAAGTTCTAAAAAAGTGCGATTTTTTTTAATTTTGTAAAAAAAATTACTTTTTTCGAAATAATGAAAAAAATATATTTAAAAAGTTAAAAAAAAATTTCCTAAAAAAGTAACCGGTTTTACAAGTAGCCGGTAATAAATGTACCATATTGACACGAAATGTAAAGTTCATGTACCATATGGATAATAAATTTAGTACACGTACCATATGAGTATATTTGGAAAAATACGTGGCTATTTAAAGCCAAAAACCCTTTAAATATTCATGTCAATTCAAATTCACATTTTAATCTCAAATTGTTAAACTATAACTCGTATGATCTTTTTGTCATCTCGATGATGATGGAGACTTGTCAATGTCAATTGCTAAACGCTACACGAAAGACTTAATGTAATATTTTTGTAACTATTTGCCGCTATAGAATCTCGTCGCTATACACGAATACAAATTTAGTTTAGACATATATTTGTATGTTGAGGTGAAAAATGTGACAAGTGTATAAAAGGTTAAACCGTGGACTTATTTTGTAAATTAGTATAATATCCGTAAAATAATATAGTGATAATAACATTGTTATTAATAAGTATATTGACGATACGAATAATAATAGCTTCAAACGTTTAAATTAGGTTCTAGGATGTGAAACGAGATAAGATTTTAGTGAACACATTCTTTAGGCCTGTAAGTCTTTTGGCTTAAAATTAATTAAAGATAAACATTGGTTAGTCAAAACATCATCTCCACATCCCCTATATTTATGATGATTCAGTTACGAGGAAGTTATGCACATCTCCATCATTGTAACATCACAATATTAAAGATACTCACAATCAAGAATCAATGTACTAAGACAAAGGTTATGAGAGAAAGCATAATTTTTGTGTACGTGATTTCAGTTTTGCATGAATACAATTATACACCATACCAATCACACATTATCATTCTATCTAAAATAGATAATTGGCTACCAAATACTCTCGATTGCGGTAAACAGATAGACATAAACGGTGAGGCTGCTTTTAAAAAAATTTAAGGTTTAAAGTTGTGTTCGGGCAAAATGTCAGCTTGTTCGTGGTTGGGTTGAGGTTCGATACGTCTTCGGGGAAGTATTTTCCTTCGTTTTTTGTATGGTTTGAGTTTGATCAGAATTATATTGCGTCTTAGTGTACGTATTCGCGTTCGAGTTTATCACCGCATTCTTGTTCGCTTCGATCAGCCATTGTCACATGTGGAGGTAAATATTGATTAGTATATCTTTTAACGCAGAAACATGTACTGTGCATTACTTATAACAAGTACTAGTATTATGTTGTGTTATTTTATTAACAACTTAGGAATGCCAACAAGGAAGTATTATGTTGTACTGGTTGATTAACAACTTATAATCAGTACATTGACCCATTTCATAAGATCGCTTGCAAGGAATGGAGGAGTCAAGTGATAATGATTCATGTGGTACAAATGTTCCCCATACAATCACTAAAGGGCCTCATTGTTGCCAATGAACCTGAACCTTTACGATCGTATGTGTTTATTTGAATGAAAATTTTGTGCTATTACTAGTTAAACTATGACACTTAGTTATGCAAATTATAATTGTAGGTTGGACTTCAAGTTTACCTTAAGAGCATTTCGAACTCTGAAATTGTAGCAAAGGGATAGATAAGGAATTTGGATTCGGATGCGGTAGTTGGGAGCATAGAGATTGAACCAAATTGGTGCGAGGTAGATGTTCAAGTCGCTATAAAAAAGATGATATTTGGTGAGGAAGTATAGATTGTTTGTCACAGTTCAAGATGCTACTCGGGCACTAGTTGCTTGGCCTTGCACTCTTGTTTCGGTGTGATACCTTGTTATACTTGTCATTATATAACCCATTATTTGGATTGAACTTATTACACCGTATTAAATGTAAGTTGTTTATTTGTAGGTGGTGCGCGAAGAAGATGTGATACATCACTGGAAGAACATGGAGTGAGGGCATCTAAGCGCGTGTCGGTTGCTCCAGGGTGGCATAAGGACTTCGTAATGGGATAGGACTTCTATCATTATCATCATCTATTCGTATGTCGAGTCTGTTTAGGATATGTGTGTCGAGTCTTGTTTAGGATAAGTGTGAGTCATTATTGGATATGTGTTGGAGTCAAAGTTGGAGATTATCTCCTAACTAGTATTTAAGCAGTTAGCCCATGAATGAAAAAGTCATCTGATTTTTC
>BQNB010102561.1:0-24217 GCA_026074375.1 Tanacetum coccineum | reverse complement strand
TACCCGATCTACCCTTTCTCACATTACCTTTGATACATCTAACAACACGTACCTTCATACGTGTCTTTCTTACCGCTCCTCCCTCCACTCGTTTTAAATCCCACTATCATCCATCTCAAATCTATTGCATCTCTCTCTCTCTCTCTCTCTAAAACACATATTTGAGATCTACGCTTTTGATGTGGACTGGATGGGTGTTTTGCATCTTGTCAGAAAAATATGGGTGCCACATGTGTTTTACTCTTGATGAGGATATATATGGTTTGCGTTTTGATGTGGTTTGGGTGTTTTGCATCTTGCGAGAAAAACTACGTTACTGATGATACTAAGGAAACTATATGGTAAGCATTAAAGATTTTTATTGTTTATTATTCTTTGGTTCATTTATTTACAAATTAGGGTTTTGTCATATTTTTAAGGTTTTGAATTTCGTTTTTCTTAATAAATTTAGTGGTTTTTATAAATTTTAGGATTGATTAGTACTGACTGTTATTTTGTTGTTAAAAAGTTGTATGAATAATTAGTTTTTATGATATGTGATTTCACTTTCTAAGATATTTAATCTAAATTTTAGTATGCGTTTACATAATGGTTCAGTTCATGGGTTAACATAATCTTGATTACTTATGTTATGTTAAGTTTAACTGCGTGTATTATTGCATGCATTAGCTGAACTAGCTAATTAACTAAGTTGTGATTAAAAGTGACGTCACATGTTTATGATTCTTAATAATGTAGACAGAACTGAGGCTAATGGGAATGCTAGATTGATGTTGCTGAGCATGAGATGGTAATGTATGATTTGTCATTGAAATTATAGGATGGTGATGGTAATAAATGGTTCGGGATTTCATATATATTGTGCTTATGCAGTGTTTACCGATTCCCGTATCTTGGCAGGGCAACCACACCTAGACTGTAGCTGCAACCATGGCAAGTGTTTGGTATCACATCTATATTTGCATTTCTATTTTCAAATCTTGGAGATATTTGAACTTTGCGGAAAGTGGAAGCCTATCCCCTGTTGTATTTGTTCGTATTTGTTGGCTTTCTATGACAGGCGCCTCATTTGGTATTCTATTATGGCTTTTTATAGTGCCGTGAACTAATTTGATATATAACTTAAGACCCTTCATAGTTTCAGTGGTGTTGATTGAGGCTCAGGACCAGGTTGGTATCATGTAACGGGTCAGTTTTGCTATGCTTTCAGCTTAGTAGAGGCTGTGATGAGTCTACACAGCTTTCATAAAGATGAGACCATCTGTATCTTGGCGGGGCGACCTATTATGGTCGCAGCCATGGTAGACGTGTCCTCTTTAATATGTTGTTAGCATGTTTGAGTCTCATATACATTGTTCGTTTATGCTTACATCGTTGTTGGCTGATTTTGGGTTAATGGTTGCTTAATTTATGTGTGGTCTGTAAGCGGCTGGTCATATCATTGATCATTAACTTACATATTACTACATCATAAGTTTTAATTATTTGAAATGAATCTGGTACAAAGGATAACAAGGGCCGAAGCACCTGCCTTTTGTATGTTTATATATACTAGGATCACTGGGTTGCATTTAATGCCGACCCGCACCTGACCCAACCCGCTGACCTGACCCACACATTTATTATCAACCCGTTTCCCATTATTAAAAAAACTTACTGATGATATCAAATAACGTTACTTTATTGGCATCATTTATCCCATTTATATTGCTCGCTTTGTATTGTTTTATATAAGATTTGATACTTAATTGCTTAATTGTGTAAATATCAGTTATTATCGAGCATTTAGATAAAGATTGAGAAAAGAGCGTGTTTTGGATCATAAATGAAGAAGTTCGAGAAAG
Organism: Tanacetum coccineum; assembly: GCA_026074375.1. Classification (NCBI taxonomy): domain Eukaryota; kingdom Viridiplantae; phylum Streptophyta; class Magnoliopsida; order Asterales; family Asteraceae; genus Tanacetum; species Tanacetum coccineum. The sequence goes on along the minus strand of BQNB010102561.1, from coordinate 22,373 downwards.
CCTACTGAATCTAGACAATACAACGTATCATTCTAGACGGATACGTTAGTTCCCAATACTTAGACAAGATCAAGACCATTGCCTGACTGAAAAGAATACGATGTATCCACATCAGCAGATACGTTGTATAAGATACTTTGGTCAACATTCCGATGAAGCACGATTTCCATCCAATACGCCGTATCCAGAAGCCCCAATACGCTGTATCCAGAAGCCCCAATACGCCGTATCCAGAGGCGGTTAATGAATATTCCAGAATTAAATAATCATGGAGCCCACTCCAAGTTACCTTAATACGCCATATCGGATCCCTCCAATACGGTGTATCGATCTGTTTTTTGAGCTTATAAATAGAAAACCTAAAACTTGGTTTTTAGTATGCAAAGACCACCAAGTACGATCTACAGACAATTTTAGAAGCCAAGAAGGCCCTGCAAGTGCCTCAAGTAAATAGGAAAACTCTTGTAATCTCTATACTCCACTATAAGCGTTCGGTTAGCATAACATTTATTTATTTAATCGTTTGTCTATGATATTGTGTATTGTTACAATGACTATGGGCTAATACCTTTAGCTATTAGCCATGTTTATGATAATTTAATGTTTGGTTTTGTTTATATAAGTTGTTTACTTATTTGTTGAGTGTTGATTATGTTTATCACTTCATATGTGTTTATGTTTTAATTATGTATTATTTGTCATTCAACTGGATCTAGGATTGCGATAGAGTAAAACTAGAGTCTGGGATAAATAATATGTACAACTTATCTATGTAACTCTGGATTAATAGGACCACAAATTTATGCCCTTGTTATTCCCTTGGTTAAGTGGATAGGTAGACTAAGTGGTGACTTAGGATTACACATAACGTTCTATTTTCCTTGGGTAAGTGCTCGGACCGTGGACTACCAGCATATAGGTAACAATTAGACATAAGTAGGTAAAGCCTCGATGAGCTTGGTTTCGATATTTACCAATGTCATCTCCTAGATAGATTATAATCAACGGTGTATGCTTTATGCGGGTTTGGTTAATTGTGACATGATTAACTGAAAAACAAACCTAGAGTTTAGGGGGATGACCCACCTAAGCTTAGGAATGATATAACACCAACTAAGTAATACAATCATTGAACTTATAAACAATCCCTGAATTTTATTAGATTAAACTGGCTAATACATTTTCCTACATTAGTGCTTGACTGGTTCTTTATCATTTTTTATCTGCTTGTGTGTGTCCTTTGTCATCTTATTTTATATTAAACCAAAAACTCATGCCAGTCTCTTAGGCTGACCCCCCTTTGCGTTAGTTTAGGTTTAATTAGAATTAACATTAGATTAACTAGATTTAACTTAGATAACTAAAATACTAATAGACTTAAGTATTATCGCTCAATCTTAGTGATCGACACTCTACTTATCAACGAACCTACTACTGATCGGGTACACTGCTCGTTAGTGTTAGTTAATAGGTAAAGTCAGCAAAATAAAAATAGTAAAACTTGATAAATAAATTACATATACACGATGAAACACATCAAGTTTTTGGCGCCGTTGTTGGGGAGTGAACTTGTTTAATTCTTGTTTATTAGTATTTTTAGTTTAGATTTATGGTTTTTAGATTTGTTTTTATTAGTTAATTATTCTGTATATTAGTTTGTAATTCTGTGTTTAAATTGATTTTGTGTTTTAGTGTGTTATCTGCATTTGTATATTTATGCATGTTTGTGTTTGTTTATTTTTCTGCATTTAGTTTACCTTTTATCAGTTTGTTATTTTGTGTTTCTAGTCAAGTTGTTGCAGGAAATGGACAATCCAGGTACTACTATGGAAGAATATGTTTAGTTTGAAACTGAGAAAGCTCTTAGGCACGATCAAGTTTATAACTGGAAAGCTGCTAAGTATGGTAAGATCAGCTGGTGTCTTAATACTATAGACACCAACATTCTCAAATTTTTGAAACAAAATTCCCAGCTATAGTTTATGATGATGCTTTAAAATTAGAGTCTAATTCCTCTTCTAAACCCGCACTAGATTCTGAGCTTATCAATAATGTTAACCTGGAAAATAAAACATCATTATCCGAATGTGATTATGATGAACACAATTTTATATCAGAAAGAAAAGCTTTAAAGAAAGGGTTAATTACTTAAAAATGTACTATACTTGCCACTTTTTGTCATTGTATGTAGACAACTATTTTTTTGCCATTGTGTCGTTTAACTTTAAAATTCGTGCTATTGTGTGTATTTTATGACCATTTTACCCACACTTTTTTCAATTTTTGAAGGGTAAAATGGTCATTTTACATGCAAAAATAGTCGCAGAATACACACAATAGCACGAATTTAAAAGTTGAGCGACACAATGGCAAAAAAATAGTTGTCTACATACAATGACAAAAAGTGGCAAGTATAATACATTTTTAGGCAATTAACCCTTAAAGAAACGATTTAAAAATAATTCAACATCTTAGATATTGATGAAAATCTGTTTTCTTATGAAATTTCTTCAAATAATAATTGGCAATTGGATAAGGGCAATGACGACGATAAAATAGGTATCATACAGTCCTCGGAGGATATTTTTGTTAAACCATTACATAACATAATAAATACTGATGTTGATGCCTATGTGGATATGTTAAATGAAAACGGGAAAACGAGTCTTGATACAATTAGTAAGTTTTTTACGACTAAAGTTTTTTTTATGAAATTGAATATCAAAATCATGATTCGGAAATATTTTAACAAAGGGATGCCAATAAATATTATTAAAAATTTATATGGCCATTTGGTGTTCCCTTCGACCCTAAGTTGTTCTATAAGGATGGTGCATATGCAAGTGTTATTCAACTCTGCAAATTGGAATTGTGAAGGCTAAGGTATGTTCATTAAATTCACTTGAAAATTTGATCTCCTAATACGGATACGGCGTATCGATCTTTGACCATACGCCGTATCAAGAATTTTAATAAGATTTGACCAGTCAACTTTTCTAATTAATACGGAGTATTCACAAAAACCAATACGGCGTATCCATAAAAGGGTATAAAAGCCCTCTGATACCCCGGATTAGATTTCACGCATACTTTTTACCATTTTCACAGCGCGGTTAAAATCTTTTGGAGATCTTTTGTTTGAATTTCTTTATTTTTGCTAGCATAATCTCATTCCCTAAACAAGGTACGAATCTCTTTGATTTTTGCTTATTTCAATTTTTAAATTAGGGTTAGGGTGTTTAGCTTTCAAATTAGGGATTTTTTAATGAGTTGTGGCCAAACTAGGAAGAGGTTTAAAGAAGTTTCCCCATGCCATTTTAGTTCAAGCATTGGTATGTTAAGGGTTAGGGTCAAACGGGTAATACTAGTGTCACCCATTTGGTTTATATCACAAAACCAATACGGCGTATTCATTAAATTAAATGTGGCTGATGTGTTGTCGTCCTAGGTTGTTATTCTTTATCAAGTTTTACTATTTATATTTTGCCGACTTTACCTAAAACAACACTAATGGGCAGTGTACCCGATTAGTTGTAGCTTTGTTGGTAAGTAGGGTGTCGATCACTAAGAGCGAGAACGTTAACACTTAATTATCAGTATTTTAGTTATCTAAGTTAGTCCTAAGTTATACTACGTCAAACCTAAATTAAACCTAAACTAAAGGTAAAACGGGGTTTTCAGCCTGAGATACTGGCACGGGTTTTGGTGGTAACTTAAATATACCATCGCTACTCAAACGCATGCAAGTTAATAATAAAAAAGGTAGAAGAGCGGTCAATCCTATTATAAGGAAATTGTATTAACCATGATCAATCTATATAAAACGCAGGTTTGTTTATTAGTGCAATGATTGTTTTACTATGCTGGTGTTATATCATTTGCAATGTTTAGGCGGGACTTCTTCCTAAACGTTATTCAATTAATCATGTCACAATTGATGAATGTCTCACAATCATACATCAGTTAATTATAATCTAACTTAGGAATCCAATACTGGTGAATATTGAACCCTAGCTCATCGAGACTTTACCCACTTATGTTTAATCGAATCGTATATGTTAGTATTCCGCGGTCAGTAGTGATCCAAGCAAGGTCGCTGAATGCATTTGTAGTATTAACCTAAGTCACCACTTAGCCTACCATTCTCTATAACCGGGGGAAACACTAGCGAGTTTAATTTGCAATCCTATAATTCCAGAGTCACATACAACCTATATGCAGTTCAATCCCAGACTCTAACCTATTTGGTCCATAAAATTAGATCCAGTTGAATGATAGATTAAACGCATAATCAAACATAAACAAGTTTCATGTGATAAACATAATTAACGTTCAACAAGTAATAAGCAATCTAAATAAACAAACCAAACATTAAATTATCATAACCATGGCTAATAACTAAAGGTATTAGCCGATAACCATTGTAACGAGTACAAGCATAATAAACAAAAGACCAAGGTAAACTAACCAAGTTAAACGAATGATTAAAAAATCTAAGGATTATTAAGAGTATAAGAATTATAAAGTGTTTCCTATGGAATTAAGCACATTGCGAGATCTTCCTTGCTCTTCTTGGCTTCTAAAAATCAACTTCTGTGGTTAGGGTTTCAAAAATATATTTAAGCACACCTTAAAATTGTGTTTAGGGTTTTGTATTTATACACGTCTGGAATCAAATCATTACGTCATATTGGTTGAGGTCAATACGGCGTATATGGGTTTCTTGGAGTAGGGACAACGTTTGTAATATTCTAGAATAATCCTTGTGTTTATTAGTGAATACGGCGTATGATATCTTCTGGATACGGCGTATTGGTCTTTAAATCTTTGTGGTTTCTTACGAAGATCAGGCGCATATACGTCATATCTTCCTTGATGGATATGGCTTATTGACTGTCAGATCAGCAAATTCTTAATTTTTTCGTTTAAGCTCCAAAATACGTACCTTTTAGCTAAACTTCCCCAATTGCTTCATATTTATTACAAATAACTAATATAAACAATTAAGTACCAATTCATGCATAAATAATGTAAAATGGGCAATAAAGATGGAATAAATGATGCTATAAAATAGACGTTATTTGATATCATCAAATATTCCCCCACTTGAATCCTACTTGTCCTCAAGTAGACTTTAGAAAACTTATGAAAATGTATCCTAAACCAAAGTGTAGGTTTTTCTGTTAAACATCTTTTTATTTGATTACTAGCGCACAACTTAGAACCTCAAGGAGTAGGAGAATGAAAATACTCAAATCGCTCAAACTAATCTATATGGTAACATCGTAATAATTCGCTCAATTGCTCGGTCGTGACAAGTATTCTATCATAAGCTTGGCAAGGATACACATCTCCACCACTAAATCTAAAGAGTAACTAGTTTAAAAAGGTAAATTGGGTTAAAAAGGTTTAAGGGTTTGATCACTCTTTCTAATCTCTACCGATACCAATATTCCTGAAAAGGTGACAAAATCACACATACACATCCGTAACGACAGAATAGACACATATGACTGCATTCGAACCTTAACTCGAATAAGCTAAAGAATAGGACTAGTAGTCTTCACCAAAAGTCATAAACTATCAGGGGCAACAAACCACATATACACATCCATAACGATGGAATAGACATACATGATTGCATTCAATTCCTCCACTCGAGTAAAACCAAGGGTTAGGATGAAGGGTATGAATCTTCTAATCTTTTACCAATAGTAATAAACCAACAAGGCGAACAAAACCACACATACATGGCTGTAACGAAGGAATAGACATATGTTATTGCTCACATCCTCAATCGAGTAAGACCAAAGGATAGGGATTAGGAAAGGGAAAATAACTGGTATTAAATAAAAATAAAAACTAATAGATTAAGTCCAAATAAATAAGGCACAATGTTGCTAGTTACTTTCCCGACCATCCCTTAAAGAAGACACAAAATGATAAACTAGCTCATGCTTTAACACAGAACAATCAACGCTTTGGAAGGCACAAATTAGACTAAGAAAATGCCTTGATCAATAGATCAATGAAAACAATCCTTAGTTGGCGTTCCCATAACGATCAACTCCCAATCATCCCAATTACAACTCTAGTGGTTTATATTTACCACTTTATACATACTTATACATAGTTGGTTTATACCACGTACCAACTCTAATACAACAAAACTCTATAAACAACTTTTTTGTATTTTACTGATTTTTTTGATTTTTTATAAACTGAAACAAGGTGTATTTTTCACCACTTCACGAACATGATAAATCTGAATAATTAATATCCGATCATACTAGTGAAACTAGTAACTACACGAAACTTAAATCTACTACTTTTATATTCCCATTGCATTGTGCAATTTTCCCGACCTAACCATGGATAGAAAATTTTGCATTTTGACACATGAAACACAATACTTTACACAAAAGCAACTAACAACCAATTAAGGACTTAATCTAATAGGGTAGGCTAAGGTGTAGAGGTGTAACAATACAAATATTTGGTGTAAGAAAAGAATGGAATGGCTCAACAAGTTTTTCTAGGGGTATCTTACTCTAAAAATAAGAGTAAACAAAGGGTTTATACGAGGGTTAACTAACCAGTGTAGTTAGTTAATATCACGACATTTATAGGCTTTTTGGGTGTAATCCTAGAAATTTTCCAAGTTAAACATGTCACTCCAATTACAAAAGTAATACTTATTATTGTGGTCTCGAATAGATATACCAAGCCAAGTTCTAAAGTTTACTACATCACCGGCACACTCATATTTTGTGGAATTTGGGTAAGAATTTGGAAACGAATAAGGCTAAAATCCTCACAATATCTATCAAGGGTTATGTGTGCGGGGTCATGCAACTAATAATTTCACAAAAATATGATGATTTTTTTTTAATTTAGGCATAGTTTAGGCATATTAATGTAAAAATAGGACAAGTAAGCATTCTAATTATCCTCCCCCACTTGAGATATACAACGACCTCGTTGTATAAATGTGACTTTAAAAACTAGAAGTTAAAAGAATTAGAACGAGAAACTCCCTTGGGATTTGCTCGGTATGATCCTCCATGTTGCGTTTATGAGCAAGATTGCGTGTTGTAAATGCATCTGGATACCAGCATGACTACAACACACATGAATTCCAAAAAATAAGCATTCCATCAAACTTATATTTTTGTTTAGCAAGGCTCCTATGTAAATTATAAGAAAACAAATGCAATTCTATCTCCGGTATTCGTTGGTTAGAAATTGAAACAAAAATCCTAAAACTGTACATAAAGTCGATACGCCATATCCATAAACCAGGATACGCCGTATTCAGACCTGTATTAAAAATCCTAAGTATGGGTCAGTCGCCTAATACGCTGTATTCGTTTAACGAATACACTGTATAGACTCAACTGTCAATAAAGTTTAAAAAGTGTAGAAAAAAAATAAAGACTGGATTATATCTAGATAGTCAATACGCCGTATCCATTGGGGTTGGATACGCCGTATCGAATAACTGGGAAGACAGACTCGATAACAAAAAATAAATCCGGGTTGTCTCTTGGTAAGCACTTTTCTTTATAGCAAAGTCTTTAAGTTAGAATTGTCTTCTGTTCTTCACGTTGCTAATAAATTTTTTTCTTTTCCATAAGTGCTCGTTTGCTATTTCTGGAGTTATATCATTCTTGACAAGCATTCGCTGAACTTATTGCTAGACTTCAATGATCCTATCTTTCAAAATTAAACTAAATCCATCATGTCATAAATATATCATCAAAAATATAAGTCATCAAGTACGGGTACATCATGATACAAATAGATAATAAGTACACAAAAAGGTAAAATCAAGGAGACCAAAGGTGGGAAGATCAAGGATCGGGCAGAGGGTTAGGCTGCTGAGGTGCTAGCGTCATCTGTCCTCTGTCAAACACGTCTCTAGTATGGTATCCGAAAATCCCCATATCTCGTGTAGGACGCTCTGCTCGCATCAAGCAGCTGCGATAGACTACCAACTACTGCACATTACTCTCCCATGCTCTCACGTAACTAATGGACATCCTCCTCCAATCTCGCTATCCTCTGTGGCATAGTCCTAGGAGCTGGAGCAAGAGCAGCAGCCTGAGGTCCCGATGGTGGCTGCATGGGTGCTGGAACAACCAAAGCACCCTCCTTAGCAATATCTGGGTCAGCCTGAGCAGCCTCAGTCGTAGCATCCTGCTGCCTCTCTAGTCCAGGTGCCACCTAAGTAAAAGCATCACCTACCCACTTACAAATATACAGCCTTACCAGCTCATCTCTGTCAATCCTAATTAGGTCAGGGATCACCACGGTTAGTCCCCAAAGTTTCTCCTCAGTAAGAAGCCCAAAATGCTTAGCGAGACATCCTATAAAATAACCTCCTAACATCTTGGACCGCTGCTTCCTCCCCTTAGCATGCCTGAACAAGTAAATAGCTAACAAATAGGGGAGGTTCACCACCCCCTGATCCATGCTCCTTAAATAAAATAGGTCCGTAGCGATCACCTTCTCAAGTGTCTGACCTCTCCCAGAAATGCTAAATGCAATTAGACGGTGACAAAGCCTCCTCAACGGGTCCCTAATGGCAGTGTAAGAGAGGACTCCGGTCAAAAAATCACCAACAGAAGAAATCATAGTCCAATAATCCCTCAAATCTGCCTAAGTGGCGATCTCCTTAAAACTACCAGCCAGTAGGATCCAAATCCCCCACTGTACATCTCATCATCCGTATGCAAAACCAAAGCCAAAATAAACTCTCTCTAACTCATCTGGCGTCTAAGCCCCCTAACTGAATACAGAAAGTACCAGCAACGTCCAACCCTAGCTCAACATCGGTAAACCTACACGTGCTGAAAAACCCAAGCATCAACTCTCTAATTAGCGGGCAACGAATCTCAAATAACCTCCTCTAAGCGTGGCTAGTAAACACCACCTGTCCATCATCCCCAGTGTAATCTATCCTCAGTCTGTCTATAACTATCTGATCCATCTCCTTAGTCAGGACTCCAAAATCTAGAACCTGCAGCCTATTTACCTGCTTAGTAAATATCCCACTCAATCTACTCTCGAAATCCATAACGACCTCGACAGTATACTGCAGGTCCTCGTATCTAAGCCATGCGTGTCTTCGATCTCTGGACAGTAATGGTGCCATATCTGCAAAATTTAAACGCTTTTAGTACATTACAAATTTCCTGGCTGAAAGGTAAATACGACGTATAGGTAAATCCAATACGCCGTATAGAGGTTCATAGAATACCTTGTATCCAGAAGATACTCAATACGGAGTATTGAGGATTTTGAGTTCAATACACCGTATAGATGGATAACAATACATCATATTATGAATACAGAGTATTGGGACAATACGGGCATCTCAAAGAGGACAATACGAAATATACGTGTAACAGATACGCCGTATGGGGTCTCAGAGTGTTGGAGTTTCAAAGGTCTGATATGCCATATTCAGAAGGCTGAATATGTTGTATTGGTTTTCATAAACTTTGTTAAAAAGGTTCAATACGCCATATCCTTTGACTGGATATGTAACACCCCCAAATTGGGTCGCAGCGGAATAAGGGTCCGGGGCATGTTACTTCAAGATCAATAGCACAAGATATATAAGAACGACACAAAAAGTCGTTTAAAATGATACATTGGATTTAATTGAAAGACTTAATACAAAAGCATATAGCTTTACTTGTTCATTGTTGAATATTACAAAAGTTGACAATACATTTCCCAAAATATGATGCACCTAAATCTTTAAGCATGCAATCCAAAATGTAACCCAATGCATCCCTGGCATCCCATGCCTATTGATCTCCTGAAATTCATGCCATTAAAAACTTCAACAATAAAAGTTGTGAAATCATAGGTTTGTGATTATCAAAATAAGTAGGACCGCAAGACTTTTCCCGTGATAATGCAACACATGCAGCAACACAAAACTAGAATTACATTTACACTAATGCTCATGAAACGAAGCTCGAACATCTTGTTCGCATAATATTGCTACTCAGACCAGCAATGATAGTTTTTTAACCCGAACATCCCAAAATTTTCGAGGAACATGCTATAACGTTCGTTCTTGGTGATAAGCTAGTCACGCCGAACGGGGATGTCATTTCTCGAATATATCAAATATTAAATAACATTCGCGCTCACATAATGTAATTCCCAACTACATCTATGCAATTGACAGTTCATGATAGTGGGCTTAACTGGGTTATCGCTACTTAGGCAAACATGTAATCAATACTTGCGTCCAATTTGTAAAACAAAGAATGTTTCCACCCCATAGTTATAAATCATTGAAATCGTAAAAATGTGGGGCTATGAACTCACCTTGAGTTCTGGTAATCCAAATATCGCAGATAAAGCGTCACGTAAAAGATCGAATGCAACCTAAATTATCATAGGTCGTATAAGTACCGAGTACTTGAATATAATCTTATAGTTGTTACATCGTACTATCGTTCGGGCTATCATAATTAAAGAGGTCATGACATGACGTTCGAGGAGTTAGGACACTTTAAATCGTAAATCCAACAACTCGTCGAAACGCCATCCGAAGAGGCCTCATTATGAAACTCCCTAGTAATATAGTACTTTGATAACCACATAATATTCTATATAGCTCAATCACCAACTAATGGTTTTGGTAAAATTGTGTTTAATAAGTTAAAACGTTTATATTTACCGTTTTAGTAAACTAGCATAACTTTTGGCGTTATTTATAGCCCGATTCTCGCGTTTTCTTAAGCCCCATCTTTTTCGTATTAAAGACGGGTTATTGATATTGATTATTTCATAATTTGTCCCCTGATGAACAGTACTTTTACTGTTCATAAACAGACATGAGTTTTTATATAATTCGTATTGTTGTCGTAAAACCCGTAAATGTCTATTTAGATCGTTATAAGCTCCGATTTTAATGATCTTTCGTGGACGTTTCTCATATGTTCTCGTAATTGAAAGTTCTATATATTTATGAGGTTTACAAAAATATAACTTTCTGTCATGAATAGTAACTTTTATAAAAATAGTTTTATAAAAGTATTAATTGTCGTAAACTCGCGAAATTCATAACTCGTTCGTTATTAATTGAAAAATTACGATTCTTATCATTTTGGAATCCTAAAAATATGTATTATTTGTTAAAAATATCAACACTTGCTGTTTATAATTTTTATAAAAATGTTTTTATAAAAATTCATTTACGACTTCGTTTATTAACGTATAACTCGTTTTTAACGTAACTTTTTCGTTATTAATCCGTTTAACAAGTTTCTTACCTTTTCGGAATCGTCGTGAAATGTATTATCTTATAAAAATATAAAATGGATATATTAAATGTCGAATTTTGGACAGAATGTTTATGCTAGTTTGTTAAGTCCATATATATCCTTGTTTTCATACTTTTCCACTTTTGTAACCCACCATATGTCTTATATTTCATATATATTATATATCATCCTTATATTAGCATTTATTTGTCCATAATAGTCCTCATATGTCCAAGTTACCAAGGTTAACAAATCCATGATAACACTTAAAATCATAACTTTACTTAAGAAATCTCTAATTTACTAGTTTTGTCCATAATCATATTTATACCTAACCAAGTGTGTAAATCACTTGTGTGACCATTTTAACATGATGTCATTAACATCATAAGGTATATAAAAGTGTACATTATGATGACAACAAATAAAAACTTCTTTTTACATGTTAATAATCCTAAATGGTGATTTAAGCTAAATAGAATAATCATATGCATGAAAATGAAAATTATAAGAACATAAAGAGTTCAAGTAAACCTTATGAGGTATGATGATGATGATAAGCTAGTGCTAAACCCTTGTTTAGCCACAAAACCAAAGCTTGCACAAATAAAAACCCTTGTTTTCTTAACAAAACCCTAGTCTTCCTTTTCTTGATTATAACTTGCAAATGGTGATTCAATGGTTGGAAACACCTTAGAATGACTTATAATAGATGTGTATAGAAGGGTATAGGTTGAATAAAATTTTGTATGGATTGTTATAAAAGGGGTGCTTGTGCCGTGGCCTATAAGGAGCACAAAAGAGGGATTTGTTTGATTTTGGTAAGTGTTTAAGCATGTATGAGTTCTCTTTCTAATAGATACATGTATATAAAGGAGTAGATCTAGTCAAGGGACAAGGTAAGGTTCAAGGGATGGGTCATGGTCTTAGGGATGGGTTTATGAGTCAAAGAGACAAGAAATGACTAGGTATGGTGTGGTATAAGTGAAGTGTGGTGTTCATTTGACCAAAGTGTGTATACTTTCTTATTTCTTTGAATTATTTGCCAAGATTTCGGCATATAAGAGATGATCATGATATATTTGAGTAAACTTTATGTATTGGGTATAAAAGTGGGTATTTGTTGAAGCGTAGAAAAGTTTTGGTGGTTCCGGGAGTGCCTAAACGCAATTTATCGCGAAACGTATACACTTTACGTATCCGATAAAAATAATAATGAACCAAGTTAATAATTATCCTCAAAATAATTATATAACCCTTGCTTGATGTAAACATTTAATTGTTTGATGCCCGTTTACATTGAACGCTAATTTTTAGCTTACGCGATTTAAACTTAATTCATGAAATTACAAGCAAACGCGTACAACGCTAAAAATAAATAGTAGATTTATCGACGTCGTCAATGACTCTAAAACACAGGGTGTTATAGGATACGCCGCATTGATTTTGCAACTAAAATTTGAAATGGGTTTCGCCATTATACCCGTTTGACCAATAAATTTTTTTAAACCCAAAACGGTTGGTTCACACCATCCTAATGCAAGCAAAGTTTTCACATATACTCACAACACTCACAAACTCATAAAATTAGCAAAGATTCTAGCCCTAACTCTAAATTAATCGAATGGAAAAATAAAAAGGAAAAGGAAGGATTACATGGGATTAGGAACGAAAGATTGATGCAATAATCAAATAATAACAATGATCTCCCAAGAGTTCCCCCCCTTTTTTTTCTACCGCGTTAAAATTTGAGTTTTGAGTGTGAAAAGTATGAGTGAAAAAGTTAATCTGGCATATCAGTTGGGTATTTATACCCTAGACTCAATACGCCGTATCGGGTATCATCCAATACGTCGTATTGGACAAAATTTTTAACTTGGTCAACTCAGTTTAGAATTATTGATATGGAGTATAGACCTTAAGCCGATACGCCGTATCCAGCTCGGGAGACCTTTTTCTCCAAATAAAAAATGTAAAGAGAACATACCTTGGCCTCCGCAATTTTCTGTATATCCACCATCCTTATAAAACAGCTTAGGGTCAAACGGAATGCCAAACGGAACATATAAATTTTTGATTATAAAGATAAGTGACATACACTTGTCAAAACGTTTTCGAGTCACGACTTTAATTATTATGATTCAAACGAAAGACTTATCAAGAGTCCCATGACTTGTGAAAGATTTGGTGGACGTGTCACGGTTTGTTACAATGTTTTCGTCAAACGCACTAGAGTCAGTACTAACATTTATGTCAATATTGTCATCCAACGAATTGGTAGAGACATCTACCAAAGGTGTTTCGATACCAATCTCATTATCATAATTGTTCGAATTTGATTTTAAATCATTAACAGAAACCAATTTATAATAAAACAAGTTTTTATCGTAAGTGAAGGTATAATCTTCGTCATCAGATTCGTCATATGAAATTGCAAAATCAAAGTCACCATCTTTAGTTTGGCGGGTACTTACAATAGGTTCAGATGGAACTTCCGGTTTAGACATCAAAGTGTCATTGAAGACAATAGTTGGGAACTCTGCTTTAAAAGCTTTGAAGTAGTTGACATCATCAAAATAATTAACCTTACAATAAGTAGCAGTTTCCTCTTCGAGCCGAATATACTTTTCTATGGTATTGTCAGGATTGCCCATGTTGACCTAGCTGCGAACACTAGACAAAAAACAAACACAAACACATAAAAATAAACAAACAAACTAAAATAATTACAAAATCAAATTAAAATAAGAATACGAAATTTAAACTATTCTAAATTATGCTAAATCTAAACTAAAAACACTGGTAAATAAGAAATAAACAATTTCACTCCCTAACAACGGCTCCAAAAACTTGATGTGCTGTCGTCGTAGGTTGTTATTTTTGTTATCAAGTCTTACTCTTTATATTTTGCCGACTTTACCTTAAACAACACTAATAGGCAGTGTACCTGATCAGTTGTAGCTTTGTTAGTAAGTAGGGTGTCGATCACTAAGAGCGAGAACGTTAACACTTAATTATCAGTATTTTAGTTATCTAAGTTAGTCCTAAGTTATAATACGTTAAACTTAAGTTAAACCTAAAATAATGGTAAAAGGGGAGTTTTTCGCTTGAGAGACTGACACGGGTTTTGGTGGTAACTTAAATCTACTCTCCCTACTCAAAAGCACGCAAGTTAATAATAAAAAAGGTAGAAGAACGATCAGGACTATTATAAGGAAAATGTATTAACCATGATCAATCTAATTAAAACGCAGATTTATTTATTAGTGAAATGATGGTTTTACTATGTTGGTGTTATATCAGTCACAAGGTTTAGGTGAGACTTCTTCCTAAATGTTATTCAATTAATCCTGTCATAATTAATGAATGTCTGATAAGCATACATCAGTTAATTATAATCTATCTTAGGAATTTAATACTGGTGAATACTAAACCCTAGCTCATAGAGATTTACCCACTTATGCTGAATCAAATCGTATATGCTGGTAGTCTGCGGTCAGTAGTGATCCAAGAAAGGTTGCAAAATGCATTTGTAGTATTAACCTAAGTCACCACTTAGCCTACCATTCTCTATAACCGAGAGAAACACTAGCGAGTTAAATTTGTAGTCTTATAATTCTAGAGTCACATACAACCTATATGTAGTTCTTTCCCAGACTCTAACCTATTTTGTCCATAAAATTAGATCCAGTTTAATGATAGATTAAACACTTAGTCAAACATAAACAAGTATCATTTGATAAAACATAATTAATGTTCAACAAGTAATAAACAATCTAAATAAACAAACCAAACATTAAATTATCATAACCATCGCTAATAACTAAAGGTATTAGCCGATAATCATTGTAACGAATACAAGCATAATAAACCAAAGACCAAAGTTAACTAACTGAGTTAAACGAATGATACCAAAAATCTAAGGATTATTAAGAGTATGAGAATTACAAAGTGTTTCCTATGGAATTAAGCACGTTGCGGGACCTTCCTTGCTCTTCTTGTCTTCTGAAAATCAACTTCTATGGTTAGGATTTTGAAAAATATAATTAAGCACACCCTAAAATCGTGTTTAGGGTTTTGTATTTATATACGTCTGGAATCAAGTCGATACGTCGTATTGATTGAGGTCAATACGGCGTATATGGGTTTCTTTGAGTAGGGACCACGTTTGTAATATTCCAGAATATTCCTTGAGTTTATCCGTGAATACGGCGTATGATATGTTATGGATACGACATATTGGTCTTTAAGTCTTCTTGGTTTCTTGTGAAGTTCAGGCACAGATACACCGTATCTTCCTTGATGGATACTGCGTATTGACTGCCAGATCAGCAAATTCTTAATTTCTTCGTTTAAGCTCCAAAGTGTGCGCCTTTTAGCTAAACTTCCCAAATTGCTCCATATTTACTGCAAATAACTAATATAAATAATTAAGTACCAATTCATGCATAAATAATGTAAAATGGGCAATAAAGATAGAATAAATGATGCTATAAAATAGACGTTATTTGATGTCATCATCGGCGTATTGGTTTAATAACCCCTAATTGTCAGTTACACCAATACGAAGTATTCATTAAAAGGAATACAGAGTATTGGGTTATTTTATCCTTATTATTTGAAAAACCTCAATATGACGTATTTATTGAATTGAATACGGCGTACTGAGTCTTTTACTCTTAAAAATTTAAAAACTACCAATACAGCGTATACCTTCTAAAACAATACGGCATATTCGTTCGACCCCTTTGATATTCTGTATTGAGTTCAGCTTGATATTGAATATCCTATACGGCATATTGGTATTCCCATATACGCCATATTGACCCTCAGGCCAAACAATCTATTTTTCATATCCTGATAACTAATAGCGTTTTAATGATTTTGTAGATATGGCATTGCCTCCTAGGAAAAGGAGACATGCATGGCTTAGGTTTGATACCCAAGGATATACCAAGGATGAAATAAAGGATTTTGAGACCTGATTGGGGAGGATTTATGATAGGCAGGTGCATTGGGTTCAGACTTTGGATTTTGATGAGTTGACTGAGGATATAGATCAGGATGTAACTAAGAGGCTTAGGATGCATCACACTGATGCTAAGGGTCAGGTTTTGTTCACTAGTTATGCTTGGAGAGAGTTGTTAGATATCTATGGACCACTAGTTAGGGAGATTATTTTGGAGTTCTTTAGCACACCGAGGTTTATAGTGGGTGTGCTTGATCTTGACTCAGTTGATACTTTTCAATTTCAATTAGGTGGGCTTAGACGCCAGCTGAGTTGGAGACAGTTTATCTCGGTGTTACGATTGCGTACTATGGAGGAGATGGAGATCGCTAGGTTTAGAGCATACTAGATAGATAGTTTAAGGGTGATAGCCTCTAAGGTTGAGTTGGCTGACTACTGGGTTAGGATTTCTTTGAGTGGTAATTTTCTGGGCTTAGCTCCTTCTTACACTTTGATCATGGAGCCTTTGAGGAGGCTGTGTCATAGATTGATTGCTTTTACTATCTCTGGCAAGGGCCAGGCACCTGAGAAGGTGACCACTACTGACCTTTTATATCCGAGGAGTATGGATGAGGAGACGGTGGTGAATGTCCCCTACTTACTTACACAATGTTTATTCAGACATGCTTTGGGGAGGAAGCAGGGAGCTCAGATGTTAGGTGGTCACTTCATTGCACGACTGGGTATGCATTTTGGGGTGATTACAGAGTAGAGCCTTTGGACTTTGACTGTGGAGGTTCATGAGTTGAGCACTATTGTCATAGAGGAGCTTATCAGGTTGAGTATCTATGAGAGATTGATGGATGTCGTAAGTTAGGTTGCTATGGGTCCACAAAGGTAGCATATTAGAGCTGCGTGTGGAGCCACTGAGGTTGATCTTGAGGCTCCTCAGGAGGATATGCCTGCTGGTCAGGAGGGTGTTCAGGCTGATCCAGTACCCTAGCAGGCATCACAGATACCTCAGGCAGCTGCTCTAGCTCCTAGGACTATTCCACAGAGGCTCTAGATATTAGAGGAGGTTCTTTGGTTAGGTGAAAGTTTGGGTGAGCAGTGTATGTTGTTAGATAGGATGAGTAGTGATCATGCTAGGTTTTCAACTTGGATGGTTGGTCGTATGACTCAGCTCATAGAGCAGAGCGATATGAGGTACGTGAGGTTTGATGAGACCAATGTTAGAGACTCACACGTGTAGTTCAACTGACGTAGAGTCAGACAAGGACCGATGATTCTAGCACCTCACATATGCAGACTCAGCCCTAGCCTAATCCCTGATCACCTTATCTATGGTTCTACCTTTTTGTGGACATACTTATTATCTTTATTTTGTCTATATTGTGATGTATTGGGATATGATACTTGTTATTCTTTTGGTATAATATATTATGATATGGCTGGTTTGGTTTTGTTAGGTTTAAGAAAAGTGTTTATTATTAGATGAATTGGTCTTTGTATAGTTTTGTTTAGTTTATAGTTTAATTAGTAATTATCATGTAATAAAGTATATCTTGGTCAAAGTTAAGTAAAGTTGACCAATGTTTGACTATAGTTGGGAAAATAGAATAGAAATAAAAATAAGTATAAATACCCATCTAGGAGAGGTATTTATACAAGTCTTTACATTTTGTAACTTCACTTCTCCCTCCCATTTCTATTTTGCCTTTTAATGAAAACTTTGAAAATGATGAAAAACACTCTCTAGCTCATCTCCTCTCATTCTATAACTTTCGTATGATAATATAGTGCAAACATGACATATAACAAGTGGTATCTATCGTCAAGAGAGATCTAGTGTATGTTTTGTGGATCAAATTAAGCTTAACCGTGTCAATTTTGATTAAGAAGCTTTTGTATCGTCAAATTTGTTGGTTTCGTAGAACACTAAGTGTTAGATTTATGATTTGATGAGTTTTTTATTTTAAAACATTGAAATATAACTTTTGTAACCATCAATTTGTAGGTTTAATAACTAATTTAAGGAAAATACTTGCTTAGAATTGAATTTGATCAAAAAAATATGGATTTGATAGCTTTCGTAATTCAGAAACTAGGTTTTGGTAACTGTTTTTAGGCGGGAAACAGCTTTTGTAAGATAGTTTTTGAGCTTTCATATCATAATTAAGCTTTTGGTAACTGCCATACCTAAGTGTTTCTTAGCTTTCGTAAACCAGTCTAGCTTTCGTATAACATTTAAGAGCTTTTGTAACAAAGAACTTAGTCAATTTGAGAAGATAACATTGATATTATCACCTTAAATTGCTTAAAAATCAAATTGTTAGGTTTCTTATTAGTTTCATAGCTAAGAATTTACAAAAGTATAAGGTTTCTTATATTTACAAAAGTAAGGGAAAATTTGGAATTTATGAAAGGTGGTTTCATATATTGGAGCTTTCGGTAACTGTTTGGCTTTGTAAAGTGTGGAAGCTTTCGTATATATGAGGTTTCGTAATCTAGAGGTTTCGTATCAATAGATTGGTTTTGGTATTGTACTTCAAAATTTTGTATCACAAGTTTCATATGAGAGGTTTCGTATCACAGTTTCATGACTGAAGGTCTCGTAACTGAAGGTTTTGTATTTTAGAGGTTTCGTAATTCCAAGGTTTCGTATTATAGTGATTGAAACAGTTTTATATCATTGAGGTTTTGTTAGTCTTGGTTTCGTAACATAACTTTCCTAATTGAAGGTTTTGTAATTCAGTTTTCATATTGGAAGGTTTCGTAAGAGGTTTTCGTAACGCAGACTTTGGGTTTCGTAACATTGATTCAGAGGTTTCATAACATAGAGTTGGGTTTCATAATACTGTTTCAAGATGTTTCGCATATTAGCTGTTGGGTTTCGTAACACTGTTTCATAGGTTTCATATCTCATACTTTGGGTTTCATAACTCAGTTTAAGAGGTTTCGTATCTTCTAATTTTCGAGAATTGAGCTTTCGTATAAAAGCTTCTTGTTACCTATACTTTTATAACAAATCAAGGTTTAGTTTCTTTAAGGTTACATCATTGAAAGTGTTGTAATACAAAACAAATTTGTTATTGCTCGTTGATTTCACGATTACAAGACTTTATCTCCAAAACGATCCGAGTTTGCATTATAATCATTTGAAGCAACATGTCTGCTTCAAATCAACAAACTTTAACTGATTTAGGAGCTAATGATAGACCTCCAATGCTTGAGAAATGTAATTATATTCCATGGGAGAGTAGGTTCAGAACGTTTATGAATAATAAGCTCAAAGACAGAGAGCGGATGTGGCGTTCAATTAAAAAAGGAGCTTATGTGAGGCCAATTATTACTGATCCAGATGATACTACGAAGCAGATAATTGAACCACTGTCCAAAATGACTGAGATAAACAAGAAACAATACACTGCTGATGTGAGAGTCATGAATTATCCTTTTCAAGCAATTCCTAATGATATCTACAATTCAGTAGATGCGTGTAAAAATGTGTTAGCCTCAAAATATTGAGTCGAACAAGGAAGTTTGCTCATTATATTAGGTCTTGGTCATTTATTTAATTATATGTTGTAATAGGCTAGAAAGGGTAAACGGGCTCGTTTATTGTAAGCTAATCGGTCACGTGTATCAGGCGAAAGCCCTAGTAATCCTGAGCCCGGCCCGTAGAAATACTAAAGGCAAGCAAGCCTTTTAGTCCCAGTATAAATACACCTCTCCAAGGAAGGAAAGGTGGTTGGTTCATTTGTAAACTTTGGTCTTGCAAGTAAACTTCCCATTCCTTGTTTCTCTCTCTACTTTCTCTCACTAAACTCTTATCTAAACTTCTTCCTATTTTTATTCTTATTTTCTTGATCAATCTATGGTTTAAATTATGAAGTGAAGTGATTTCTTGGTTCTGACATTTGGTATCAGAGCCTCGGGTGGATAGTGGTTTATTTTGTGGTAATAAGCTCAAAATACAAAAAATTTCGTGGCTTATTTTGATATATAAGCTCACGGCCAAAAATTTTTTAGGGGTTATTTGGTTTGTTTAGCTTATCTCATCCTTATTCTACTTGTTCTTCCTCTTCTATTGTTGCCATTTCATTTGTTTTTTTGTTTTGTTCGAAAATTTTGAAAAAAAACAAGTATTGTGGCTTTGTTTGTGGATAGATTTGAAAAAGACGTGTACTTTTGTGTTTAGAACATGCTCAAGTAGCTTATCTTGAAGTCCTACAACTAATTCCACAACTTATTGTGTTTTTAGGCTTTTTAGAAAGTTTTTGAAAAATTTTCATACTAGAGAGTTATCTTGTGTTCTTGGCAGAGAGTTGTGTATTTGCTATAATCCAAACAGGTACAACAGGTACGAAAGCGACTCGTGTACTTGCTCGATAGTGACTTTTTTGGCATCATTCATTTTCAGAGAGTTATCGAAGTAGAGAGTTATCGAATCAGAGAGTTATCGAAGCAGAGAGTTATCGAAGTAGAGAGGTATCGAAGCAGAGAGTTATCGAAGCAGAGAGTTACTGAAGTAGAGAGTTATCAGATAGCGAGTTATCAGAGTAGAGAGTTAGCAAAGTAGAGAGTTAACAGAAGCAGAGAGTTAGCAGAGCAGAGAGTTATTAGAGTAGAGAGTTAGCAGAGTAGAGAGTTATCAGTAGCAAGTTAGCAGGTACATTGAAGAAATTTTCCAAGGTCAAAGTCAAACGTTTATGATTTGCCCAATTTTTCCAAAGATAGCGTGTGATAGAGGATTTATATAGCAACTTGACATTGTGACAGGGACAAATTGAAGACCTTATCTACGCTAATTACTAAACGTTACTCTGCCGATTTTAAAACTCGTTAGCGATTTGTCATAATTCCCTAAAGACTTGACCATTTCCGTAGAGGTTTGCCGCTTCTGACTTTGACAAACTCGAACCACAATCACAATCAAGGACTTAAAAGACAATAATTCAACACAAACAAACCTTAATCCAAATCAATTAACATTCACGGTTTTCTATTGATTTTGTAAAATCCCATGAAAGACACAATTCTTTTCTCGGTTTTAATCATAGACTTGTAAAATCCCGAACGATAATTGCATTTAAAACCACAACTTCAATCACAACACATCTACTTAAGATCCTACAATCATTTTCACTTCAATTTTCAATAAAATGGAAACGAAAGATACTTTTTCTTCGTGTTCGAACTCGGAAGAACAACAATTGCAACAAATTCAAGACAAAGTAAAAAAGAGTTGCATGGTATCTTTTTGACAACTTCATTCACACCTTAAGCTTCTTTCAAACAACAACTTAAATGGAACTCGAACCGATTCTGGATTCAATTGTGCATTTTCAACACTCTTTGGTCAAGATGCTAAAATTTTTATAGGCACAATGTTCCTAAACGTGGATAAATTAGAAAAGCAACTTGACAAAGAAGAATTTGAAGATATTGGATCCATGGCTTCTTTTAACGCACTCGAGACACAGTTTCAGATGTTCATCAAGTCACGGATTTATTTGGATGATGAATATGTTGTAATGACACGCAACTATTCTCTACAATACACTCAACTAGCGATTCTAGACTTCCGTGACACACTGATCCAACACATGGAATCTGTTAAGAAGTCGATTGATGAAAGAGCACAGTATAAACGAGAGTATGACAGTTGGGTGAATAAAAGACAGATGCAGAAAACATAGGAGAAGGTTGATTCGAGTAAAGCATTAGATGCTAGTTTGGCTGATACAGAAAGCAGTGGGACAACATTAAAAGAGCAAGATACAAGCAGCAGATCAGGTAATGATGCAGATATCAGACCCATATATGATGAAGAGCCAATAGCTGAGGTACAAACGAGTGCTGAAATCAATGTCTTTGCTACAGGACAACAGCATACTAAGCAACCAAAATCTAATAATGAAGCAGAGGTTGACCAGAATGCTGAACAATGTCATGACAAATGTCCTTTACATGCTAAGTTAACAGATAACCATATAACTGAACACTCATATCAATCTCTCGAATCTGAAAACATTTATCTCAAAAAGACAGTTGCCCAATTTCAAAAAGATTTTTCAAGAATGGAAGCACATTGTGTTAATCTTGAACTTAAATAACAAAATCATGTTTCA
>BQNB010102560.1:0-24218 GCA_026074375.1 Tanacetum coccineum | reverse complement strand
ATGAAGAATTTCTAATGAGATGATTGAGAAATGAAGAGAGGAAGGATTTGTGGGATGAAGGATGATTGAAATGTGTGAAATTCATCCCCTATTTATAGGCTAAGCCAAGGGTAAAAGTGCGGCGCACAAAGTTGTAAGTACGGCGTACTTGGTGATTAAATGCGAGGGTAATAAATTTTTATTGAGAAAGTGTGGCGCACAAGGTTGTAAGTGCGGAGTACTTAGGATGTTAATGCAGTAGCATTTAAGTCTTCATTAATTCTTCATAATCAGGTGGGAAGTGTGGCGTACTTGTAGAGCTAATGCTGAATTTTGACCAAGTCTTTAATTACTTCTGAATTAAGGAGAAGTGTGGCGCATAATTGGTAAGTGCGGCGCATATTTGCACTTTTATAACTTGAATTTTATTTCTTTCTTGTATGTTGTGTTCTTTAGCATATAAATACTCGATCTTTATCTTCGGGATGTCTTCAAGTGAACCTGCAAGTAATTCATGCTATTAAGTATCAAAAGTTCATGAGAAATGATTAAATAAATGCAAATAATGCCACCGAAAACATGTATAATTTGGGCGTTATTAGCAGTCATGGTTTTTAGCATTGATGATACGAAGGTCGTGGTTTGTGATGATGTTCCGGGATAAAGAGATCATTTGAATATTTTGGAGTGGGTGGAGGAGGCATTCAACCTTGTTTAAGGAAAAGGAGGTGGAAAAGGTGGTCTTGCGCAAGGCCAGGTATGGAGGTTTAACTTCCTATTATTGTATTCTACCAAGGTTGGGCGGGTTGGGTAATTGGCCAATAAATAGATTAATCGTTTTAGGATAATTAGGTTTAAAACTCTCTAAAAGTGGAAAACTTCATTCGAAATCCATTACAAGCAATTTGCAGATTGCTCGAGCTGTAATAAACTCACCCATAACTAAGAAATGTCTATAAGGGGTGTTTGGCTACTGTTGTTTTTTGTTATCAGGTTAACCGAGCTAAACTTACACTTTAGCATCTACGTGTCTCACGTGTAATATCTATTTTTGTGCATGAACCGCGATTACATGTAGGAACAGTAACGTTACTCGATTATATACTCGGAGCATTACTCACGTGTAATATCTAATTTATAACAGCAAGAGAAAATGAGGTATTTAGTTGCTCATTTAATTTTTTAGGTTAGTTTTGGGCACCCAAATTTGAATGCTAAGGTTTTCGTAATGTAGGATGACAAATCTACAAAAAAGGTAGAAGAAATTTAGTGCGCCGACTGCAGTTTCATTAGGTAACCTATCGTCTTCTCAACCATTTTCACTATGAACGCATTAATTTATCTAAAAACATGTCAACAAGTTGTGCATCTTACACTTATTGGAACTTAAATCTGAGACATGTATGATGTAAATTTGCAGAGGCTATATTGCTCCAGAATATGCGATCAGGAGATACTTGACACATAAATCGGATGTTTACACATTGGAGTTGTGGCATTAGAAACTCTCAGTGGGAAAAACAAACACGAATCACATGCCAACGGAAGAGTTTGTCTACCTCCTCAAATGGGTAGTATTAATCTCTCAAATCATTGGGCGGGTTGGGTAATGGGTCATTTTTAGTATGGAGTTGAATCTACCATTGAAGAAATCTATTTGCTGATTCGCGCCATCGATTTAAGTCTGTTGAAATTGTTGATGAAATTATTCATCTCGGCAATAAGTGGCGAAAACGTAAGTTTTCTTTTTCTTTTACTTTCTGATTGAAAGTTGTTCAATTCTTACTATACATAACAAGTTTTTTTCCTCATGTTATGATTTATAGGTGTCTTTGAGAAGCGATTGCTGGAACAGACTTAAACAAGCTGACGAAAGAAATAGCCAAACTTACGACCGTAAGTCTTTTTAATCCTTTTCAATGTTAATTGTTAAAATAAAAAGCATGTCATTCATTAGCATGATGAAGTTGGTATATTTAACATAAGGTCACTGATCGTCGTCAAACAAGAGTAGGAAATCCCTTTAAACTACCAAGTATTATCTACTAAGGTTATTAATCAACCTCATATAGTATATAACAAAAGGATTGTGAAATTGCAAAGTACAACAATGGTGGGAATATTTTTATACACAAAACCTTCTAATAGTATTATTCAAACACTAGTATTTGGAATATAATATCAACAATTAGTAATATTTTTCAAAGGATAAATTACACGTTTCATCCCTATGGTTTACCCAGATTACATGTTTCGTCCCTATTTGATTTTAGTTACATAGATAATCCCCTATTTTATCAAATATTTTTCATTAATAGTCCATATTATGGAAAATAAGGACTATCCGTGTAACACATTTCAAACAAATTTATTACACAGTTGGTCCCTATTTTGACAAAATAGGGACCATCAATGCAATTAGTTTGAAAATTAGGGACGATTGGTGTATTTAAAATCGAATAGGGACTAAAAGTGTTATTCGGTATAAACCATAGGGACGAAACGTGTAATTTATTCTTTTTCAAACTATATAGCTCAATAAAAACTAGAAATCTGGACAACAAATTGATTTGGCTCAACTTGAGAGAACAATTACCAAGTGATTGCCCCTTTTGACTTTAAGGGGCTACCCAAGCTGCATGGGTGCCCATTTCACTGCCTTTATACAACATGTGCAAATGTATCTGAATTGTAAACTTGATTCTTTTGTAGTCTGGAGGAGATGTTCGTGCCATGATACAAGACGCACGTTTAAAAAAAGACGCAATCACAACAAAAGAGGCACGGGTTAAGGATACCAAAGAAGCAAGAAAAGAAAGAACGGGGAAAATCGGGAATCTTATTCATGATTCAGTTCCTATTGGCAAGGATGAGGTCCGCAAGATTTTTTCTCATAATTTTTGAAAAATGAATGTCTAGCTTATTAAGATAACCTTTTCCTAGTGTATCCAATATGAATTTTGTTCATGGTAAGGAATTAAACATACTTTATTTGTCAGTTTGCCATATTTTCAAATAATTAATAAATAACCAATTAGTACTTATTATTAGTGATGAAGGTGGGGCATTGTTAATGTTAAACTAATGTAGAAATTAGGATAACAAAAGTTTTTACACATTATGGCTTGCATTTGGGAATCTCTTTTATGTCAATTTTTTTATGTGATTGACTAATTTAATCTTCTAATAGCTGCAACAAGGATATCGAGACGGAGATGAATATATGTTTACTTCGCTGTTTATGCGCATCTCAAAGAGCTTCTTAATAGACATGGTTGATGTTTTAATATACGCAGCCGATGACAATGGCCAACTTAGCTTCAGTTTCATGATGAAATGCTTTTAGCAACCTATAAGTTCATAGCGTTATTTTGTCTATTTATGTTCGACATAATGACCGCCGAGTCGGATGCTAGAAACAGAAACCTTAAACTTCATGAGGACCCTTCTGAATTATATGGAAACTCCATATACAAAGAAGCTTTAATTCATGAAGATTTTTTTACCTCTTAGAGACGTTCATAGGTTAACTTCTAGTAAATCAACATATGTAGCAACTTCTGTCAAGAATTGTCAAGTGCTAAGGCATAAAGATTCAACAATAGATGAATAAATTTGCTGCTGTTTCATAGCTTATGTATGGACTCATGAACTTTCATTGTACGTATGATTGGCCGTTGTATGACGCAATTTATTGATTTTATTGTGAAAATTTATGATTGTAACCGCATTGTAACCTACATATCACAACGGCGACACCCATTTTGACATCAACAACAACGACGCCCACCAATTGTCTCGCGACAGAGCGCGGGCCGATATACTCGTTACAAAAACAAAGCATAGAAGTAAAACCTCGATAGTTAAGCAAATATATTGGGTTTCTTACACAGTTGCTCTGCAAATACATATATTTGTGGCGGTTTTGGCTTGTTGTAAAATTATTTTGGGAATTAGGAGGGCCATAAATGGGATGACATTTTCGGGAGGGCCATAAGCTTTAAATTTGAAAGTTTCTACTACAATATCACAAAATATTTCACTACCACTCAAACTCTAAGAGGGCCAATACCCTCTCTGATCCCTTTTAAGCTCGCCTTTGGTTGTTATAACAATCCAACTAACTTAAAAGACGCTAAAACATATTCGAAAGTTAGGATAGTATTTTTTTACTTATATATGTAAGTGACTCTACGTGAAGCATCCTATGCGAATTGTCAAGCCCAAGAATGTTTAAGACTGGGAGGTACCCTTGCGTCATGGCTTTAAGCCATGTCACCAGCCCAAAAAATCTCGTGCCATAGATACCGGATATGATGCCATCGTCCCTGGCGCCAAAAACTCCAACCCACGCCATGGCTTCTTCCATTTTTTTTCTAGTTTTGTCTTTTTTTTGTATTTATGTTTTAGTGGGGTATGTGTGGATCCATGGCACCACTTTTGTCTATGGCACTACTTTTGTACGCAGGAGAAAATTTTTGGTGCCATGTAATAGTGTGGTGACATGGCAAAAAGTGGTGACATGGCAACACTTTTTGCCCGTGGCTTGAAACCATGAGCCCACGATACCCAACTCTCTAACAACAAAGGATATTCAAATTCTCGTTCGAGTACACCTTTTGAAAATTTTAAAAATAACATTTTACAAAGTAAAATACTGTTCCTAGCTTGTAGCTTAGGAACAGTTACCAATGTGTTGACCCATAAAAACCTTTACATTCACAAAATAAATACTCAATCTCTCACTTTCCCTTTCTCCTACCCGTCCACCAACTGCTCCGATTGTTAAGATTGGGGTTTTGAGTCTTCCAGGAAAACAATGGGAGAGAGATCTGGTATACATTTTTTTTAAAAGATTTTACAATGAACCCCTAAACTATGATAAAATAAGTTTTTAGTACATTTGTATTTTATAAGTTTTTAAACATATAAAATAAAAAACGAAAAATCAAAGAAAAAGTGTTAAATTAGGAAATTTTTAGGTTTTATTTTATGTAAAAATTAGAATTACAAAAAAGAAATTAAATGAATCTTCCCTAATAAAGAAACAATCTTTTTTTTTGAAATGCAAAAGTCCCCACTTTGCGTTTTCCTTTACTAGATAAAAGATATTATTTATTTATATTATTTATTTGATTATGTGTTTTGTTTATTAGATTTTTTTAGACGTTTATAATGGATTTTAATGGTGATTAACCGAATTAGGGGTGATGGTGGTGATGTCGAGTGCAAGATAACCTAAAAATAAGAAATACAAAGACACTACATTAGACGAAGCTCGAGAGAAGCCCCGAGAACTGCCTCTGGTGTAAGAATCAGTCATGGTGATTATGTTATGAATGTATTGAGATAGAGAAGATGATATATCATAGGTTAAGTTAAGTTACAGACCTATATGATGACTTCCTTATTGATAGGCATAATGTGAGAGATGTGGGGGAGGCAGTTACGGAGGTCATGGCAGTCACATAGATCATGGCTGTTGAACAGCTTTGCTTTGACCAAATCTTGTTTGACCTTTAGGCTTCGAACCTTGTCGACGGCCAGGCTTCAAACCTTGTCAGGAACTAGGCTTCGAACCTCGACGGAGGTGAGGCTTCGGACTCTACAGTGGTTAGACACAGTGAGTGCTTTGGGTGAAGGTTGGAAACGGTAGCCATTGTGAATGACTTGACACCAACATTATGTGCAGGACGAAGGCGTAGACTTCGTCCTTTAGGAGGGTACATCATTACCCTTTTTACAGATGATAAACTAAGTACCAGAGTGACGATAACGCTCTGATGTGTCATTGTGTGTAGGTATTATTTATTATCAAGTTTTACTATTTATATTTTGCCGACTATACCTAAAACAACACTAACGGGCAGTGTACCCGCTCAGTTGTAATTTCGTTGGTAAGTAGGGTGTCGATCACTAAGAGAGAGAGTTAATACTTAAGTCAATCAGTATTTTAGTTATCCAAGTTAGTCCTAATTTATTCTATGTTATACCTAAGTTAAACCTAAAACTAACGCAGAAGGGGGTTTTCAGCCTGAGAGACTGGCACGAGTTTTGGTTTACTCAGACTGAGATTGGGCGACTAATACACACAAGCCGATATTTAGAAGATAGAGAAGCGGTTAATCCTATTGTAAGGAAAACGTATTAACCATATTTATTCTAATAAAATGCAGGTTTTAGTTTATAAGTGCAATGATTTTCTTATCTCGTTGTTGATATATCATTCATAGATTTAGGCGGTACTTCTTCCTAAAACCTATACATGGCAATTCTGTCACAATTAACCACATCCGTATAAAGCAATCGCGGTTGATTATAATCTATCTTAGGAGACAATAATGGTAATCTGACTGAATCCTAGCTCATCGAGACTTTACTAACTTACTGCTTAACGGCTCTTTATATACTAGTAGTCAACTGTACAGATCTTTACCCAAGGAATCAGAACGTTATTTGTTGATCCTAGGTTACATGCTAGTCCAACTTGTTCACTAAACCAAAGGCAAAGACAAGTCAATATTTATGATCCTATTACTCTAGATATATAAATTCCAATATTGAGAGCTATCCCAACATCTAGTCTACTTGGTCCGTTTTCTAGATCCAGTTGAATGATATGACGCATACATAAGCACATAAACGAGTATAAATTGATAAACATAAAGCAACACACAACTTATAAGATGCAATCGAGATAAACATAAACCAAACGTTAAATTATCATAAACACGGCTAATACCTAAAGGTATTAGCCAATAACCATTGTAACGAATACAAATGTCATAGACGAACGATTAAGGTAACCTAACCAAGTTAATGAATGATACCAAAAACCAAATGCGTATTTAGAGTATAAGAATTTACAAGGGTTTTCCTATGGATTGAAGGGCTTTGCGAGACCTTCGTAGCTTCTCTTTTCTTCTAAAAGTCGAACATGGTGGTTAATGCCTTCTTCTCAATCTTTGATATATGATTTGCACTATGAGTTCGGTTTCACTTTAAACTCGGGGACATAAAAACATGTTTTTGTACCTTTTTTGTACTATTTAGCGGGCCAGGAGGTAATAATAGTAGCACCCGTCAGAAAATTCTTTAGAGCTGCATAGTCACGCGACACTAAATTTTAAAAGAAAAATCCCACAAATAATCAGGGCCAGGAATTTTTATTAGGGGGGGCTTAGATATTTCAGGATACTAATAAAGTTTAATTTTTTTTCCGACGCAATGATCAAATTGATAAACCTTAATTGCACTGAAAAGACGAACTTGAACAAATAAAAATATTTCTTTATCTATATAAAAATTAATAAAACTTGAACTATTTATTAAATCAACTTATTTTTCATGTGAGTTTTTTGGATACCGTAAACAAGATGATCGAAAAATGCCCTAACTAAAATGTTCTAATAAACAACACACTAGGTTTTATAGATTTGACATATGAGCAAAATCTAACTGTTAAACTTAGACAACGATTTAATTTATTTTACTTTGTGAATTATAAGCGAACGATTTACTAATTTAACAGGTTAGGCCGGTTATAAAACCCGATTGACATCATAATTGGTTCAAGATTCTTTAAATGCATAATAACATATCTACATTTATACTTGGTAGTTTTATAACGAATAAGACTTTATGTATATTCGCATGTAAAAAAACCATCAAATTTACTAACAATTTACCCTCTCTTTTTTTTAACCCAATACTCTTTTTAAAACTTTTCAATCTTGCATTGACAAACTTTGAAACTTAAAACATAAACCCACTCTTCAGTACTATATTTATGTTTTACGTATAGTACTTGTACTATATTATTATATAAATACTTTTCCTGATGTAATAAATAAGCATTGATTTACCCAATGAAAAGTCTTCTTCCTCATTTCAACTTTTTCTTCTTTATTTGTAACCTGCAACTTCCGTCTTCCTAACTCACTTTGACAGTTTGAAATCCAAAATAAGGGAGATATTATCATGGTTTCCAACAAACATGATCCTTATAGCAGGTGCCAAATAGAAAACTCGATGAAATATGGGCTGAAATTCAAGCTATCATTTGTACAAGTTGGGGCGGTTGGGGGTGGCTGAGCACCCGCTAGCCACCCTATTGGCTCTGCCCCCGCAAATAATAAATGGGCTACTTTGAAGATTGCTTAATTTTATTGGTTTTATGGTTTATATCTGAAATGACAAAAAACTTAAGACCGTTTAACATTTACCACTTAAGGGTATGTTTGACAAAAGTAACTGTTGCTAAAACTGAAGATGGAGCTGTAGATGGAGATGGTGATGAAGTTATGAAAAGAGATTATTTTTATGAGCTGCATGAAGTAGCATTTGATTTTAAAAGATTATGGAAAATTAGTTTTTTTTATAATCTTTTATAATTTTGTCTACCAAACGAAGCTTATATTTTAAGTAACTTATTTTTTTTTAAAATAAGCATAATTTCTTGATAATGTTGTGTACCAAACATGCCCAACGTTACTAGTTGAAAGCTCGTTTGACAAAGAACGTTCTAACATTTTGTTTTTCTTGAAACGCTACTTTTAAATTTTAACCAAAAAATGTGTTTAACGTTAAGAGTTAACCTTACATCAGTTTACTCTATGTACCCACTAACGCACCATTATAGCTATACTAACAAACATTTTTATCAAACGCACAATTACTACCACTTTTAACTAGGGGTGGCGATTTCGGTTCTGTCCGGATTGGCAGGCTCGGATTAACAAATAAACGAGTTCAAATATTTCAACTCAAACCTTACTTATTTAGTTAATCGTGTCGAAAAGTTCAACCATAATATCAACATGTTTATTAAAAAGATTAGTCGTGTCGATATAACAAGGCCTAGGTTAGAAACATTTTAAACAACATGATAAATATTTTGACATAATTATATATCATTATAAAATATTTCGAAAATCGATTATATATTATCATAAGATATAGATACAATATAGTTGGGTGTTATTATAAGAGCATAAGGTGTCGTGGAGCCATCGTGCTCAAGCCGTATGGAAAAATGCTGTCACATCAGCAATTTTTCCATAACACCATAATATCCACCACACCAAAAACACCCCTCCTTTCATAACACTAAATTTCTAATGCCGTCGAGCACCTTTTGAACCCTGTATTTTTTTCATTTATTAAATAAAACAACATATTTAACTAAAACTAAATTTATATGTACATTACATTTACTAGGCACTTGGGCCTCTTTTTGAGGTTTGGGCTTTGGGCTTTGACATTTGGGATTCTTTTTGATGTTTGGGCTTTGATTTGGATTTTAGAAATTAAGTAGTGACATATGGCATGGCAAAAAAAATCTTAATAACTCTTTTTTACAAAATAGCCTCTGAAGTTTTCGTTATTTACGACTTTTTTATATAACAAACTTTATTTATCAAATATCTAACAGATATTTAACAAATTTGTAAATAAAAAATATATTGATGAAAATGTCTCAATATAAGCGTCGTTAGTGTCGTTAAGCAAAAGGAGAAAGAAATAACCTCTGGGGTTATCAGTCCGTTGCAAAGTTAGTTCTTAACGTAAAACCTCGCGTTTCGCAACGAAGCGCGAGTTCAAAAACGCTTTAATAAAACAAATATACATTAAACATTTTTGGCCCAATACATTTAATAAGCACCAAAAAATTTTGGCCCACAAAATTCTAGCCCACAACCTCTTCTTCATCAGCCCCATCTTCATCTGTTATTTCACACTCCAAACTGAACAAACAAAACAAGAAAAAAAAACCAATTTTTACAAACCAAACACAAACGTTCAAAAAAGAGAAAGGGAAGAAAAAAAATTGAAAAACAAGACCATTTGACTCAAAACGCGAGTCACTGTGCATATGGTGCCGTGTGATTGCGTTTTCTGAGATCATCTTGGCTGGTCCTAACGGCGCGAACCCTGAAAACACAAGGCTTGGTGTCGTTTTGGCGCCGTCCCGTCAGCTGTTCCGATTGACGTGAACCCACAACGCAGGACACCTTAAGCTCTAATAAAACAAAACACATAACTTCTGATATTTACTACTTTAATTGTATTTTTAAACGGGTTAGAATCCGGTTAAAAATCTCAACTTAAACCTAACATATCTGTAAAATAGATCGATCACGTCGACTCATTACTAACCCGAACTTTTTAGCCTCTAACATACCCATTAATATTTGTGTCGATCTTTATCGTATATCAAGTCGTTTCAGAAATTTACACCCTTGCTTTTAATTAAGGGTGTTAGTCGGACCGGGTTAGTCGAGTTCGGGTCAATTTAGGTCGGGTCAAAAGTCTGGTCAAATCTAAAAATGTCATGCTCGAACCCGACCCTATTTGAATTCGGGTTAGTCGGGTTCGAGTTAGTTCGAGTCGGGTTAACTTGGGTCATGTCCACTCGAGTTTGGGTCAATCCGAATACGAGTAAAATTTGACAAAATTGCATATTTGTACATTTTTAATCAGAAAATTTATATTAAAAATATTAAAAAAATTTATTCGTGTCAATAGGATTGATTCGAACCCGAGTTAGTCAAAGATTTTTCAACTCGATACCAGACCCTATTTTATATCCGGGTTACTCGAATTAACCCAAATAGCTTGAACAATATTTTTTGACCCGAATAACTCGATCCAAATAAGTTTAATTGAGGTCGGGTTCGGGTCATGTTCTTTTCCGCCCGGGATAACAAACTCCGCGTCAAAAAGCAACAACGCCCTGAAGCAAATCCAAACCACCACTATAAATACACATCTTTGACCAGACTCTGACCACTTTCTTCCAATTTTCAAAACAAACGCTCTCACACACTCTCCCAACTTCCCTAACAAACTTCACCATTTTCTAACCGTTTTTGACATCTTCATTGCTCGTGTTGCTGAACAAACTAAACGTTTCGATGGTATAACTAATCCTCCACTTCACATTTCGTTCATTTTAGCCTTCGATTTCGTTATTACGTCATTTATTGTTAGTTATTGATAGTTTAACGGTTATTGTGATGTCCGTACAGTTTTTTAGTTAAATTTTCAAATTATTTTGAAATTTTGTAGGGCTTGCAATATGGCTAAACAGGCATTTGAAGACGCTGCTGCTGAACTTGATAGCCTAGATAAAAAGTCTTACCAGGACAGTTCTCTGATAATGCGGTTGATTGGGGACAATCTTACTCTTTGGACCCCGGATCCTGCAGAAGATAAAGGTAATGCCCCCACCCCCACCCGAATAGTTTAAAGAAGTATTTTTCGGCGAGTCTAGTTCCCATATGGTTAATACTCACATACTGATATTAGAACCAAACTGTGAATCGACAAATTTTTGTGACTTAGGAGAAACGTAACTGTGAGCAGTGTAGAATAATTTTCAGTTTCAGTCTATAAACCGGAGTACTAGATATGATAAAAATGATATTACCAGCAGAATTGTGTTGGATTGGCCAAAATAGAACTGTTAGCTTACAACTATTAGATAAGTGCTTTTAGAGCAATATGCTTAATCTGCGTACCATTGTTATACACTGATTTTTTTTCTACTGAGTGCTAGTTTTGATTCAAAGACAACACATGTTACAATGAACTAATATTATTTTTGTTCAAATGTATTTATCACACAGCAGGTGAACAGAATAAGACTGTTGATGGAGTTAGTGGAGAGAACCTCAAGGACGTGGAGAATAAGGCTGGTGATGAAGAGTAGTGAAGAACCTCAAGGACGGTAAGGTCTGTTTCAAACTCAGTAGATAAAGAAACTATAGTCGGTGTTACAGATGTCAAGAATCTAAAAACTTGTTGCATAGTTCGTCTTTACTTGTTTCATTCATCGATACATCTATGTTTGCTACTTCGTTCGGTCATGAATCTTCTTGAAACGTTGGTATATACACATAGCTCATGTGATGTGATTTTGTATAGTTTTACTTGTTTTTCCCTTGCATGCAACTTCTGTTTTAGGTAAACTTTACATTCAGCTGATATTCTACCATAGTGTGTTTCGTCTGAACTTAAAACCACAAATGGATAGGTCTGGTACTTTAGGACATTAGTTAAACGGGTAAAATTACGCCTGGATGGGTTGACCTATCGAACTTAAGAGGTTGTAACTTGTAAGTCAATTTAAGAGGTTGTAACGGGTCAAATTACATCTGAATTGGGCTACAGCTGATATGCTACAGAGTAATGACATGAATAAGTCAATTTTAAGTGGTTGTAACTTGTAAGCATTTGAATACACTCAGATTGACTGTTATGATCCTGTATCATTGACTTTCATCATACTTTACCAGTTGGAAATAAAATATAATCTAGATTGACCAATTTTCAGGTAAATGGGTCGCTACATAATACAGCATTAGTATAATAAAACTTTGATTGCTGAATTACAAATACTTTGGGACATTAGATAAACGGGTCAAAACACGTCTGGATGGGTTGACCTATCGACTCTCTAATATACCATAGAGTAATGACATGAATAAGTCAATCTAAGAGGTTGTAACTTGTAAGTTGTAAGCATTTGAATACACTCAGATTGACTTTCAACATACTTTACCACATGGAAATAAAATATAATCTAGATTGACCAATTTTCAGGTAAATGGGTCGCTACATAATACAGCATTAGTACAATAAATACTTTGATTGTTGGATTACAAGAATAACCCTAATATTGGGTTTGCCTATAAATAGGGGTCGTTTCACACCCCAAAAAGGTATATTCTGTCTAATCATTAATACACACATATACTATGACATTATCTGACAAACATGAATACTTACTCTCACGCCTGTGCTTAATCGCGGGGTCCGCCCCGCGGTAAGGCTAACGGTTTACTCTCATTTGTGCAGATTACCATCTCATTACTTGGATTAGTACAAGATCAACATCATATTCTATCTCTTCACCCCCCATACACGACTTTTGTACTAACAAATACAATAAAACTTTGATTGTTGGATTACAAATACTTTGGGACATTAGATAAACGGGTCAAAATACGTCTGGTTGAGTCGATTTAAGAGGTTGTAGCTTGTAAGCATTTGAATACATTTAGATTAACTTCTAACATACTTTACCGATTGGAACTAAAATATATTCTAGATTGACCCATTTTCATGTAAATGGGTCGCTACATAATACATCATTAGTACAATAATACTTTGATTGTTTGATTACAAGAATTATATCTAGACATTAAGAGTTACTGCTCAAAACTTTAAGACCATTAAAAATCAGGTAGCAACAGTGACCGAGCCATTATTGTGGGAATGAAGGTTGTGGTTGTTGGTAGGGGCGTTTGTGATAGTGGGATTGGCGTCAGTGGGGGGTGTGGTTATCGAAGGTATAGGAGGAACTTCAGGGATTAAAAAGGACTTTAGATGTCTATAAAATTCCTTTGGTTTTTCTACAAGATACGCATGTCCTGTACCTTTTATAACCACCATATCTGCATTATCACCCAAATGCCTGCATTTTTATCAAATATAAAACCATTAGTCGTTTTTACCCTCTTTGACTTTAAAAGTCAAACATATACTACTGAATAAAGTCAAACCTTTTTAGTCTGTAGCCCAATTCTAAAGGAAATACTTGATCTTTATCACCCCAAATTATTTTCGTTGGCTGCATTATGAATTGGTACATTTGTATATGTTCAAAAATAATAAATGTATAACAAAACGAGTGTAAATGAGTCACAATTGATAGTAAGGAGTTGACCTGGGATATTTTGGGAATTTCGGAAAGTTTACGGTCTTTGGCTAGAGCAATAATTAGCTCCCTTTTCTCCTCTACGTGTTCTTTGTTCATCTCCTGCACCCAATACATCATGTTATGCCCGTCTTATATGTGGTAGCTTTATGTCAATACCATTATATAGCCTGCATTTTATGTGATGAATTTGTTGTATATATTGCTATAGTTGTCTTCGCAAAGTTTTAACTATATGTTACTACTTTATGCCATGTTACGAAAATTCATTGTTAGAAAAGAACTTTCTTTCTTGTTACCAAAAGGTATGATGTACCATACTGTATAAGTGTATATCATGTTATAATTCAACACGTTATAAATGTAAGCATCCAGAAACTGGTGCACATGTTTCCACAAATATATGTCGTCATGTCGATACGGACCCCTAGACTTGGTCTTTTTCTTCCACATATTATCCTAAACTATTATTTAAAGGTTAACTGTATAACTTATGTCAATAAAGTCGACAAGTATACAGTTCGGAGTGAGCTTAACCGGGGGCTTAACGAACGTAAACTTCATCAACTCCTTCATCTTCTCGGGCGTCTGAGGCAACAATATCTCAGCAGCTTCTTCCAACGTCTTAACCGGAAACAACCCATCATCCAAATCCTTCATTTCCAAACACACACCTGCACAACATATCACCACTCGTTCCACCATCTCCTTAAACTGGACAGCCATACTATACGCCACAAATCCACCATAGCTCAACCCAACCACCCTCACTTTCTTTACATCATTCACCACCATGACTCTGTACACACACTCAGCTTGGAACGAGTCAGTCCGTTCTGACCGAGTTGTAACTGAGTCACCAAAGAAAACCAAGTCTGGTACGTAGACATTGAAGTGGTGTATGAGTTTAGGGATGACATGTGGGCCCCATTGCCACATGGCATTGGCTCCGAAGCCGTGGAGGAGGAGCAAGTCGGGTCGGGTGGGTTTTTTGGTTTTGGGTATCCAGCAGTGGATAGTGGTGCCATCACCAAGGTCAGTCATGGTGGATTTCAGACCAGAGTTTGAGAAAGATGTCTTCAGGCACCAGTTTCTTGATGCTGTGAAACTGAAGCATTTTGTCATGGACACAACACAGTTGAGGTATTTTCAGTATGTTTTTTGGAGATTATTACACACAGTTGAGGTGTTTTGGTGTGTGTTATGAATGGTGAAAAATGAAAGAGAGAAAAAGGTGGTCATAAATATTGTGTTTTTTTTGTAGGAGTTGAATTGATTGGTGTCTTTTTTAGATCATATTAGTATGTCTCAAGTGTGTTTTTTGACTTTTTTCCAATAAACTTTTAATAGCAACAAAATTTTAAAACACGGGTTGACCTGGTCGGTTGAATCGGTTAATCTGTGAACCGATCAGGTAACCTGAAGCCGTTTTTGATCAAAAAAACCCGGTTGAATCGTGACCCGGTGACTCGGCCGGTTAATTAAGAAACCGGTTTTTAAAAAAATTAGGAAAAACATTAGTTTGACGGAATTAAAAAAAACATATTTATTGAGGTAAAAATTCTATAAAATCATGGTGAATTTCATATTTCCTTCTATTTTCATGATTAGATTCATATATACTTAAAGCGCAACTACCGGATGCATTAGACTAAGTCCAAGTGTGATGGTGGCCGCACATGATCGCGTATATGAGCGACAATTCAGTTTTCTCTCTTTAAACCCTCTTCATGACCAACTTAATGTAATAAAGATACCACGGTCACAACGACAAATAAACCTCACTTAAACATAAATATATACATCACAAATATCATTTAATAAAAACACTCACATACACCACTTCACACGAATCAGTCTTATTTTCGACCGAATCCTCCTTAATTGGCCTACGATACGCGTCGGGTGGGGAGGGCTGTAAATTTATAATGGGAAGAATGCGTTCTTTTTGTGGGTTGACCAAAGTTGACGACCGTCCATTACGGGTGGTCTTATGTACAATGCCTTTTTAACTATTTAAGTAAACGTAAAAAATTTAAATTTTACGAGAGGATAAATGAAATTGCCTCTAAAATCAAAATTAATACATAGACAGTCGAACAAACTGAAGATACACAACTGACTTGTCAAACAGATTTGTTAAGAACAAATCAAAACTCGATTGATATTATTTGTCACATACAATTTAATTCGGTAAGATTTTTGGTATGAAAATCAAGGACACATTAGTTTTGTTCTTAGGTGGTCCTGTTATTCAATTACAGTGAGTGGCAATAAATGGATATTTAAGACGTAAGCTGGAATATTATGGGCATGGAGTTATGAAATTGCCAAATGCCACCTCATATTGTGAAAGATTCAACACGATGTCTACTTAACTTGAGGTGATGATCGACATGCCCTAATTGGCCCTTTGCACATTGTAATGGGAAACGACAATTATGAATAAAGTCACATGTTTGAACTAATGAGATAAACGACAACTATGAGTGGGATCAATTTATCCAAATCCCCATTGGCAAGTTATGGTTGGAGGCTTGTAGGCCTTGAAAAATGTTGTTAACCAAACTTTCAAGAGATTATAATAATAAGAATTCAACAAACTTTGATTAAGTGCTTATTTGGCTAATTAACTTTCTTATCATCATGTGTTTGTTTAGAAGAGATTGTATGAAATTGCCAAATGCCAACTCATATTGTGATCAACCAATGTGAAAGATTCAACAAGATGTTTACTTAACTTGAAGTTATAACACAACATGTTCGAGCATGGCCTACATTGGCCCCTTGCCCATTTGTCATGAGACCGATCAATATGAATCAATTCACATTTTGAACTAATAGAGAACGACAACTATGAGGTTGGGATACTTTATCCACATCCCTATGGCAGTTATGGTTGGAGGCTTGTAGGCCCTTAAACATGTTGTTAGAGAGCTCGTAAGGCAAGCTATTAGCTGTCCATTGGTAATTATTTTAGTACCAAATGGTGCCGCCATTTGGCCAAACCATACAGTCCAACGTGCATTGGGTTGTAGTCATCCCTAACTCATGTCCATATGTGTCTTTTAAATATTTTTTTTACTGTGAGTGAGTGGAGTATTTTTTTTTGGACCTATATATGTTATTAGTTTTTTTTGTTAAGAATGATGATTTAGTTATTAAGTGTGTTTATGGAGAAGGGATAGGGTGGCGCAGAGGTGAGAACAATAACGTGTATTCGTCGTCTCCCCCTTACCTAACACTCTTAACCAAACTTTTAAGAGATTATAATAATAAGAATTCAACAAACTTTGATTAACTGCTTATTGGGCTAATTAATTTTCTTATCGTCATTTAGAAGAGATTGTTTTTCAAAAAAAAGTTACAACTTTAAAAAGTTTCAAAAACGCTTTTTCCAAACAAACCCTTTCGACATGTTTCACACTTTCACAACTATTAAAATATTGTTCTACTTGTCTACATATATGATTAAATTGGGTTGATTGTTAGTTATCTATGTTTATACTTCTTTTTATTTTGATTCCACATATACAAAGACTGTTTATCCTAACTTCATATCTTCTTAAGTTAATTGCGTCCCCGATGGTTTGTCGTTAAACGAAATTGGTCAAATTTCGAAAAAAAATCTATACGATCATTTCCCCGTGGGTTCTGACTCCGTATCGGTTTTTGGTTCCCTTGACACGAACTCCGTTACATTGACCAGTTATTCTGCTGGATTAATGGTGGAAATGACATATATACCATCATAAGTGTTTCATAAATGGTCCATGTGGTTTGTTGCATTAATTTTTGTTTAATTTTTAATTTATTTTGTTTTTTTTAATTTTTAATTATTATTTTATTTCTTTTTACCTTTTTATACGTTTCTTTTACGTTTATTTACTTTTTTACATTTTTGTACGTTTGGTACACTTTTGAACGTTTTCGTACATTTTCATCCGTTTTTGTCAGCTTTTATCTGTTTTATACGTTTTCGTACATTTTTATCTTATTCCGAGTTTTATGACCTTCGTTTTCATCCGTTTTGTCAACGTTTTTATACGTTTTCGTATGTTTTTTTATGTTTTAAGAAAAAGTTTTTGTACGTTTTGTCAGTTTATCCGTTTTTATTAGTTTGCATACGTACAAAAACTTAGAAAAACGCTAAAAAACGTATAAATAAAATCAGTTTAAGTATAAATAAAACATTAACAAAAATGTATATTCAAGTATAAATAAAACGCAAAAAAAAGGTTAAAAAACGTATAAAAAAAGTACATGCAAAAAGCCGTTAAAACGTATAAATAAAATCGGTTCAAGTATAAATAAAACGTAAAAAAGTTAAAAAAAGCGTATAAAAAACGTACGTACAAAAAACGGCTAAAGAAAATCGGTTCAAGTATAAATAAAACGTTAAAAACGTATAAATAAAATCGGTTCAAGTATAAATAAAATGTTAAAAAATGTATAAATAAAATCGGTCTCAGTATAAATAAAACGTTAAAAAAACGAATAAAAACGTACATAGAAAAAGCGTTTAAAATGTATAAATAAAATCGGTTCAAGTATAAATAAAACGTAAAAAAAAGTTAAAAACGTACATAGAAAAAGCGTTAAAAACGTATAAATAAAATTGGTTTAAGTATAAATAAAAAGTTAAAAAAAAAACGTTAAAACCATATATAAACGTACGTACAAAGAAGGTTAAAAAAACCTATAAATAAAATCGATTCAAGTGTAAATAAAACGTTAAGAAAAACATATAAATAAAATCATTTCAAGTATGAATAAAACGTTAAAAAAAAGCGGTTCAAGTATAAATAAAACGTATAAGAAAACATACGTACAAAAAAAAATAATACGTAAGAATATAATCGTGTCCAAGTAAAAATAAAACGTATAAAAAGTGTTGAAAAACATAAATACATAAATGAATATTAATAATAAAAACACATGACTAAATCGTAATAATGTAACAACCAAAGACCATGTAAAACAGAACGTATGAGGGTAGTTTGGTCATTTCAGTCTTTCAAACAAAAATGAAAAATTAATAATAAATAACACATTGACTAAATTTGTAATATCTAACAAACCATAGAGACCATTTAGGAAACACGTATGAAGGTAGTTTGGTCATTTCAGTCTTTCAAACAGTCAAACTAACAGAAAAATTGGTCAAGGGACAAAACCCAATACGGGTCCGAACCACAGAGAAAGGATCCATTATTTTATTTTTCAAAAGACCAATTTCGTTAAACCTAACAAACCACATAGAGGATTTATGGTGGTGTTTGTTTTTCTTAAACATGTCTTAACAAGATCTGAATGAGTGTAATATCTGAATCGGTCAGAGGAAAATACCAAAAAGAGGGTTTGTTTTTTTTTCTTCATCCAGATGCGGACAGAGGCTATAACATCTTGTTGGCCCAGACTTGAAGGAGCAATCTTAATGCCTCTAAACCTAAAAAATACAAAAGAACGCTGCATCATTCTTATCTCCAAGACACCTCGCTTCTTCCACGCGCTTAGAAAAAGAAAAAAAACTATGTAGAAGCGGCGATTTTCTTCTATCACAACTCAGAAAAACATTTTCTATAGATCTTCATACATCCCCGGTAAAAAACACCGTCCTCCGACCACTATCATGTCTCGGAGAAAGATCTAAAGACATTTATTCTTCTTCGTCGTCTTTTATTTAGGCATTTTAGTCCGGATAAATCTATTCAGTTTATGTTGTGTAGATTCTTGCCAGAAAATGAGACAGACAAGCAAGCGATGTACTATTTATGGCACCAAGTTATGCAAATAAAGTACTATTAAATTTGTTAATGGATTTATGTCAGTAGTTGTACGGGTTGCAATTGTTGGTCAAAATTATAATAGATTGCAATGGGATATAGCAGGCGTACGTTAATGTATGTATAGATCTTATTTTCATAAAAAGTTATAATAGGTGTATGTATATATGTATGTCAATGATTCACTTATAAAAACTTATTTGCGTTAGACACCTAGTGTATAAAATAAAAAGAATAAAAAACAAAAAAAAAATAAAAAAAAAAAAAAAAATAGAAATAAAAAAAAAAAAAAAAAAAAATATAAAAAAAATATAAAGACAAAAAAAAAAATAAGTGTATATGTAGCCGCGACGAGAACAAACTAACAACACCAAACACCTAAAAGTCAGTCAGACGTTTTTAAATGAAAAACAAACGGTCTAATTGTATTCAGATCCAGAGCCTCTTAATAAACAAATAGCACCTAACTCCTTTCTTTATTTGAAAAGAAATAAATTACTCGTAACTACTGTCCAATGTAAAACATAGCTACAAATAAGACACGAGGACATTCGTAGTTCGGTATACAATTGAAGTTTATGTTATTGTCAGAGGGGTAGTTTGGTAGCTTCATTAAAATCTAAATGTCACATAGGTGATAGACATTAATGTCCTATCATCAAACATATAACAAAAAGAGGAGAAGAAAACATACAAATAAAACCAAAAGCATGGCTCGTTATATTTGTTTCTATAAGATACGGCTGAAAATAAATGGAAGATAAAAAGTTTATATATGTTATGTACCTTTATGAGTCACTTATGTCTCGTTAAAGGATTGTCAAAAATCATTTAAGATTCGTTAAAGAATTGCCAAAGGATTGCCACAAATTTGGTACGAATATATTGTCCGCTTTAACACTTCTGCCTTACGCTTTTATGTTCTTCATATAATGCACATACATTATACTAAAACACGTTCACCAATTCAAAGACTAGTTCTTGTACCTTAAATACTCAACATCTCCTCTATTCATGAACGATGTGGGACAAGACATGTATCAATACATCCCCTGGAAGAGAATTTTTGTCCTCGAAGAATGGTCTAACTAGTTGTCTCCTACATGATTGATTATAGGTCTATCTGATACCAATTGTTATGTACCTCTAGGAGTCACTTAAGTCTCGTTAAAGGGTTGTCAAGCATCTCTTGGATCACTAAGATGATCACTTTAGTCCGTTAAAGGGTTGTTAAGCATCTCTAAGAATTTCTTAAGATTCGTTAAAGGATTGCTACAAACTTGATACAAACCTGCCCATGAATAGTAGATACTACCCGCTTTAACACATCTGCCTCATGGTTTTGTTCTTTATATAAAATTGTGTCGACCAATTCAAAGATTAGTTCTAATACCTTAAATACCCAACATCTCTTCTATTAATGAACGATATGACAAGACAGGGGGTGTCTCATAAATTTAGCAAATATGAAATACAAATAAAATAAACCAATAACCATATAATTAGCATAAGAAATCATGTTTTATTATATCAATTCAATATTAACATATTAGAAAAAAAATTTATTTAATTATTACTATAATATTAAATTTACAATCTTTTAATCTTAAAGTATGTGTAATGGTTGCATACACAACGTGTGAAAAGCTTTTAGATCGAAAACGTCGTTCCTTTTCAACCAATTTTGTGATAACTTAGTTGTCTATTTTTTGGTTTTGTTTTGTGTGTGATTGTATGGTAGTCTTGATGT
Source organism: Tanacetum coccineum (assembly GCA_026074375.1). NCBI lineage: Eukaryota > Viridiplantae > Streptophyta > Magnoliopsida > Asterales > Asteraceae > Tanacetum > Tanacetum coccineum. The sequence continues at coordinate 2,980 of BQNB010102560.1, read as the reverse complement.
ATTGGTTGTGTACTTGTGTTGTAAACAAACAAGAATAAATAAAAGAAACTTATTATTTGCATAAACAAAAACTGTTTTCACTGTATTAATCTTGTTATTAGGCTACTTTTATCAGTCATCAGAAAAACAGCTCTCATCAACAACATTAGTAGTCACTTTAGTGTAAGACCTCCAACTTGTAAGCTCAATCACTCTCACAATTCACCTTATTTATCACTGAACCCTACATCGGACAAACCATTTAATTAAATACATACTTTATATAAATATACCTCATAAAATACCTCATGCACTCACAAACTAATTAAATATTAAAAAGTTACACAATGCCCCCCAAAGCTTCAGGCTCACCTTTCACAACGGTTTCTCCTTCTTAGATGGCGCTGACTCAACAGGCCCACATCAACTCCACAAGTGACAAATCAATGAGCTCTAACGGTCTGTTCTCTAGTTACCTTTATGGAATGAAAGCAATTGAAAGTGAAAGAAACAAAAAAATAACATGTTCTCAAGATTTTTTGTGCAAAGTAAAAGCGAGTAAAGTAAGTGGAAAGAGGGTAAACCACTTGTTTTTTTCAGCTACACACTGCAGCCCATATATGGAGTGAAAGGTAAAGAAAGAAGTCAAATGACCGGAAAATACTATATTGTCCCTTCATTTCCAGCTTTATTCAAATATCATTTTTGCTTAAGGGTGTAAGAGCAATTTCATAGCTCCTCGATTTGATAATCAAAACTCAAATAACACGAAAAGAACGTTGCTTTCATTTTCTTCCCATTTGTGGAACAACATATAAAGTTCCTCTTTCTTTCCTTACTTTTCTTTTACATCCTCTCCAAAAAATGCTTAAGAACACAACGTAAAAGCGGTCTCAAATCTTTTCTTTATCGAATGAATGATGTAAGTCTATTTATGAGGGTAACTTGTGATGACACAATCAATTGTAAGATGTGAATCATTGTTATTTTTTGTAAAGTCTCAAAAGTGTACTCTAAAGTAGTTGACCATATTTTATTGTTCTCACATTTAAAACTTTTTACAAGACTATATAATTTTAGTGTTATAACAACATCAACTAACTTTAATGAACGCTATTGTTAAAAAAAAAACTTAAAATAACCTAAGAACAATATTCGAAAAGTTTGAAGATCTTTTTTACTCATAAATGGGAAGTGGCTACATTGTCAGAGCCCAATAATTATAAACATCGGACGAGTATCAAATTCTGTTCGAGATGCGGAAATTAAAAAAAATGTTTCACTAAAATGTTACAACTTTTTTAAAGGTGTTCAAATATTTATATTTTGGTGACATGTCGTATAAAAACAGTGGCGCATGTCACAGTTTTGGATATTACATGTCACCAAAATTTGTAACATTAAATAAGACACGTTGTAGTTGTTTTGTTTATAACCTTGCCTTTCGATTCTTTGGCCGAGTCCTTTGAGTCATCTAACCTTGCATTCCATGGTCAATTATATGGTCGAAGTTGTTTTTGTTAGGAAAAAGCCATAAATACTCTATGTACTCACAAGTTTAACTCAATATGCTTTGCGAATTCGTAAATGTGTCATTATACCTAGTGTCACGTCAGCATTTTTACCGGCAACTTGTATCTTTCCTCTATAATAACCGTATTGACAACCTTTTTGCGCAAACTTTAGTCTCATTAAGCCAACTAACATTGCAACGGTAAGTTCTTTAGCCACCGAAAAAAATATAAATTATTATTTTTATATTATTTTAATAGTTAATACTGCGTTTTTTATAAACATTTTATACGCGTTTTTATACACGCATTTTTATACATTGTTTTATACACATTTTTATACCCGTTTTATATACGTTTTATTATACGTTTTTATGTAAGTTTTTATACACGTTTTTATACAAATATTTTTATACACATTTTTAAAAATTATTTTATACACGGTTTTATACCCATTTTATATACATTTTATTATACGTTTTTATATAAGTTTTTATACACATTTTAATACACGTATAAAAACTTATACATGGTTTTATACAGGATTTTATACACGGTTTTATACAAGGTTTTATAAGAGGTGCATAAAAACGTATATAAAAACTTATAAAAAATGTTTTTATAAACGTATATAAAAACGTGTATTAAAACGTACATAAAAACGTGTATAAAAATGTGTACAAAAATGTGTTTAAAAACGTGCATAAAAACGTGTATAGAAATGTGTATAAAAATGTGTATAAAAACGTGCATAAAAACTTATATAAAAACGTATGATAAAAATAATTAGAAAATTTTAAAAAAAAACCAATTTTTTATAAACGAATTTTAAAAATAAATACGAATTTTAAAAATAATTAGATAATATTTTTTTATAAACTTATATAAAAATGAATTTTAAAAATAAGTAGAAAATATTTTTTTAGAGAGACCAAATTTTGAGTTGATTATTAACGACTGTTTGTATAGAGAACTAACGTTGCAAATGTTCGTTGACTAAATGCAAAAATGTTTAACATCTGACGATATTCAAATTCTTGTTCGAATGCGTGAATTAAAAAAATGTTTCACTAAAAGGTTACATCATTTTAGTCTCAAAAGATATGTTTATTCGCAATGGTCAATTATATGGTCGAAGTTGTTTTGTTTATAATCTTGCCTTCCGATTCCTTTATCGGCCTAAAAAATTTTGCGTTTCAAATCAATTCAAGTAACTAGGTTACGAAAAAATTAATAATCCAGCGTAGATTTTATATAAATGTTTCACAACAATGTAGCATAGTCACAAAAGGTTTTATATATATGTTCATTCGCAATCTAACTCAAGGTTGTGTCCTACAAATCTTGAAAACTATGTTTTTTTTACTGTTGGTCACACACATCTTACTTCAGTTTGATCTTATTTTAAATAAGATTGAGCTTTCTGTAAGCTAGAAATGGAAACTTAAAATCACGAATGACGATAGCTGAATTAAGTACTCCGCAACGTA
>BQNB010102559.1:0-24218 GCA_026074375.1 Tanacetum coccineum | reverse complement strand
GTGTTCCCGTTCTCCTTCCTCAATGAATTTATTTACTAATTCTTCCATCGTTAATCTTTTTCTTAGATAAGAAAACTGTAATAGATCGAGCAACGTTCCTGCCATGAAAGACATAATTCAAAGTAAAGCTATTCTAATAAAATTTATTCTACAAGAATTTTAGCGAAGAACTATCGATACACCGTAAATGGATTTATAAATACGGTGTATGGTCAGCAGGAACTTGATACGTTATATCTGGACAGAGAGCTAGATACGCCGTATTCTATGCATGAATACGCCGAATACCAAAACAGACTATTAAGAAAACAATTAAGTGCGGGAATTAAAACAAACAATTTAAACACACAAAGCGAATAAATACAAACAGAATAACTAAGATGGTACTGGCCTATTAAGATGGTACTGGCCCATTAAGATGGTAGCGGTACAGTCGACCATGAGGAATAGGCTGCCCAGGTGCAAGAACCATGACTCGACGTCGAAGTGCACCAGATGCAACAAGTGAACTCTAGGTAGAAAGTGTTATCTCAGTGAATGGTCTACCATGGGTAGGTAATGGTGGTGTATTAGGTATATCACTGTCTAAATAATCATCGATCGAGGAAAGAAATGGTGAAGTAGCTGGTAGTGGCGGTATATGATCTAATGATGGATCCTCGGATGGATCAAACTCCGTATCAGATGCTGGTGAATAATCAGGTGATGCGGGTGTATAATCGGGTAATGATGGTACAATGAGTGAAACAGTAGGTATCGGTGTGGTATCAATATGGGTAGTAGGTAGAATCACAAAAGGTGTAGTGTCAGGGATAGTGGTAGGGATAGTACCAAACAAGATAACTCGTCCAGTAGATGTCCCCACACTCTCCTCAGACGAATATGATGAAACTAAGATAACAGAGATAGCCATGACCTGCACAAGCAAAAGTTTATATAATTATCCTTTATACCAACCATGCATGATGCGGACAAGAATGATCAAATGGGTAAATGAACGAATGAATAAATGGGTGAATGAATACATAAATGAATGAGTGAATGAATAAACCATCAGATGAAGTACCACAAAAAGAATGCAATATAATTATAGTAATATTAGTTATACTAAGTATTTAATTACATAGTACATATACATATTATGTATATGTAAAATCACGTAAGGCACATATAATCACGTAGGATCACATACTGGTTATAGACCAGACCTAGTTTATACTACCCGGTTCTCTATAACCTTGGCTCTTGATACCAATCTGTCACCCCCCCCCCAAATGGGGTCCCGTTTGATTTAGAATCTGGGGGCGTGACGTCACTGAATATCTCAAGTACAAAGCATAAAGAATGACCTCTAAGGGTACGTTTGAAAAATAAACACCGTTGCATAAATTCAAAATGTTAATAAGTTTTACATCGATCAAATTTAAAAGATACTATCGTTAAAATGCGGAAGCTTAAATAGTTCAACAACGGTATTTAAAGACATTAGATAAATTTCTAGTAAACCGGTCTGGGCAAATAGACTTCACATAAGTTAAGCAACGACATCCATGCTAAGCACCTAAGAAAAAACATGCTTAAAATGTCAACATAAAGTTGGTGAATTCATAGGTTTAGTTCAAAATGTCATCAGTGTGCCACAAGATTATCAAAACGTATGCGACAGTTATAGGAGATACAACTTCACATAAAGAGGCATTTACATTGCACTAAGCTCATGACACTAAAGCTAATACTGAAAGATAGCATGTACAATGCTATAAAGGCTTGCCCTTCAGGTGTTCGACCAAACTAGTTTCGACATTACATATATCTGTTATTCCTTGGCAAACTCAAACTAGTAAGTGCTTCTTACCCGGATAGGGATAATTAGTCCTAATATATCTATTTATTCACTCGTGCTCACTTAACTAGCCAGTCGGTTAAAGGTGATTAACAGTTTATGATAATTCAGGCAATAGTGGTCTAAACGCTACTTAGGCAACACGTAAACGGGGAAATTTCTCACGTATAGTACTTGTGTCCAGTTTTAAAAGCAAGCAGTGTTTGTCACCCCAAGTTATAAAACTATTATTCAAAACGATTAAAAGTGGGGCTATGAACTCACCTTGATTGGTGAATCGAAGAAGAATAGTCTAGAATAAAATCACACGATAACGAACGACGGTTCGTAAAGACAACCTATGAAATGAAGGTTTGGTTTAATATCGGAGTAGCGTAGAATCGCGGATAATGCATAAGGATTTACTAGTGTACTTTTGTTAATATATTTCCAAAAATTAATGTTTGTGGTCGTATAGTAATTAAAATGTTTTTGTAAATAAAACCAGTAACTAATATTTTATATAAAACGAGTAAATAAAACGAGTAACACATAAATGTCTAAGTAAAAATATATATTTTATATATATTTTTTCATATATATATTGTTCGGCACTTTAATAAATTCCCGTATATCTAGTTTTATCATATGCGTTTTCTAATATTTACTAAGTATAATAATTTACAAAAATGTCGGTATGACCCGTTCGTGTTTACACGCTTTCCAAAGTCGTAGACTTTAATAAAGACCATTTTCAAATCACTTTCAATCCTCTTTTCATAATTACAAACTATACATCATCAAAACCCTTTTATTATTTAATCAAAAGAACATTTGGAACCTTATTGGGCTTTTAAGCCCAATAAGTCTAATCTTATTACTTTTAACGTCCAACGTTAAAAATAAGTTAAACGTATAGCATCTAAGTCGTACACAATTAAATAAGCTATTAATGAACTTATTCAATAAGCTACACCGTAGCTTTACGCCTTTGTGTATTGTATTTATGTTGGACCTTGGCCCGTTAAGTCCAAAAATGTAGTTTTACTTATCCATATAGTCCGATAAGCAAAACATTAAATAATAAATGCGCGACTTAATAATAAGCTATCAATAAGTTCATAATAAGCCACAATAAAATAAGCCGAACCACATAAGCTCAAGAATAAGCTTGTTGTGTTGGCCTTGTATGTGGGACGCTGCTAAAAGCCTAAGTAAAACATATTCGGGATTATTTATTAAGTCGAATAAGTTTACCGTTTGTCCTTTCAAAATAAGCTAGAAAATAAGCTAATAAATACAAGCCGAAACAAAATAAGCTAAACAAACACTTCTTCTTTCTTTTCTAGTTGGGCCGAACATAAGCATAAGCCCATTAAGCTCAAAATAATCAAAATAAGCTTTCCAAAAGCTTATTAACATAAGCCGAATACAAATAAGCTATAACATATATTTTTATTACATGAAAATAACCACGATCACAAAACTATACTTTCCTTATATTTCTTGTTATACGTTTTGAACCATAGGCATAACCTTTTAAGGTTTATGTAGTTTTATAATCTTTGTTTTTACAAAACAAGTTGTACAACTAGTAAGTATGCATCAAGATGATTATGAAAGTACAAGTTATTAATAGATTTGAAGACTTACAAAGTTTGAAGGTTTTAGGAGATGAACAAGACTAACACAGCCCAAATGTTGTTTAACTAATACTCGAATGATACAAATGATCAAACCTTCAAATCTTCAAGAGTTTTTGATCAAAGATGAAAAATTATGAGTTTATGTATGTGTGTATGATGGTTCGAACAAGAGAGAGCAAAAGAGAAGAGAGAAAACTCAATATCAAGTGTGTGTGATACGAATAAGAAAATAATAAGATGTAACATGGTATATATGGACAATTGCTTCACACACTAAAAGTATGTAGTGTGTGTGTTGCGTGGGATAGGACAAAGAAGGGAGAGGGGACCAAAATTATCTCCCAATCACAATTAAGCTAGGACAAAATGCTAGTTGGAATTTGTCTTATTGATTTTGAAATTCAAAAGGGGCATCCAAAGTTATAATGGGGTGCTGGTTTGGACGAACAAGACAATAGGGGGGGCCAATATGGTTTCCAACATTTTAGGATGCTAGTGCTTCTTGTTTGATTTAATTTCTAAGCCTTCCATGCATATGCTCATATGTTAAATAAATCATGATTCATGCAAGTAACGAAACGAATAATGGTATCACCGAAAATTATAAAATTTTAAATATTGCCTTAAAATATAAAAGCATGGATATTGCCAAAATACTACAATGTTAGGTGTCCCGGTTCACTCCTGGCGATGATTCTCAGATAAAAGCGGGAAAACTCCCCGGTTAAACATAAAAGTTAAACGAAACATTAAAAATTCAAATTAGCGATCGGTAACGGCTAAAATATTAAACGGAAATTTTTGAGGTGTCACATATAACCTCCAAGGCCTCATACTCCTGATCTGGAATAGAACAAGCGTCAAGTTGTAGTTGATCAACCTGAATAGCCTTGGTTCAACCAAATGGTGTCTGCTGCAAAGGATTTGCTCACATTCAATGATCTAATGGCCACTCCGATTGATTTCTCCAAGTATGCCATGAATCGACTCAAGATAGACAACCTACTCAAGCACACTTAGTAGGACCTGTTTATAAGCTGTTGAAAGGCATATCCACAAGCAGCATCGAACTTGAGTACAACATGGAAGAGTGCTTCAAATCATTGACAGACAGACTTGATTGGAACAATCTAGAAGGAGATCGTTACCCCCCTTGACTTGACCAAGCCTCTTCCCTTGAAAGGTCATCAAGGTCGTCTAACCGTTGCCACAGAATACTTCTTCAACAATGATTTAAAATTACTAAAATCATCAGATCCAGAAAAAGAAGTACACTACGTCTATCACGAAGACCAAAGCAGCTCGGTATATGATAGTGGGAATTGAATACATGGTCCCTACACTTTGGAGTACTATCAAATATTGATATAATAAAGATGCTGAAAATGGAATCAAGCATTAGGGTAAAAAGCATCAGCTTTGGTATAGATCTTAGATAAACAAATTTTCCAAGCACAATGTCTACTCTACTCAGAAGATTCTCAGTGTGGTCAGTGTGATGGTCGAGAGATTATATAGTTATGGTTATCTAGATGAGATTGTGGTGAAAAGAGCTGATCCACAGCTATACATGTTTAAAGAAGGTGACTTTGTTGATCTACACTTGAACGACATTAAAGACATGCTTCTTCTTGATGTTCAACACAAGTTATTCCACCTCAACAGTAGTGACATTGTTGAATTTATTGTGGCCCTTCATATGTTCACAACAAGTCTTATCATCAAAAGACGTGTTAAGGATTTACAGCTTGGTGTAGAGAGTTACTAGAAGAAACTTAATATCACTAAACCTTAGAAGACCTTTTCTGGAATCAAATTCAAAGAACTCTTCACTCCATCATACAAACCACCAGGAGTAATCTATGAAGACTTGAACAAACAGAAAAGAGTGATGCGGGCTGATGAGCTGTACAAGTTCTTAGACGGTATACTCAAGACTGTTCGCTATGAACTTCATCACAGAATACTCGATTTTTGTCTGGGATACAATAAGGAGATGTCTAGGAGAAAGTGGACGGCTATAGACAAAAAGAGTTCGGAGCTTATGGTCAAAATTATTAAGAAACAAATGCGGGAAAGAAGGATCATAAGGAATCTGGAATGATTGGTTGGTGCTCGGGAACTCGAGATGGACTACTGATTACTCAAACGGAATGATTGTCAGGTATAATCTCAAATCTTATCTTGTGAATATTGTGAATATGTAATATAGACTTATAATAATAGGCAAGTATACATTGAATGGGTTGAAGAATGAAAAAGAGAAGTAAAGATAAAGGGTGAAAAGAAAGAAGCCCTCCTTATAATTAGGTAGAAACAGAGTCAATACATATGTTATCAGAAACACTAAGCTGTTGTATGGTATTGAAGATAGTCATCAAAGACCCAGTGATGCAATGCACAACCCTCCCCATCCACTTAAGGTCAAAAAGACTCTTGTTTCAAAACTCACAGAGATTACACACATCTCTATTGACTTTCTCACTCTGAGATTATTGATATTGAAAAGGTAGCAATCAGCTCCAGCCTCCGATTACTAAAACTAAATGATTACTATTGAGTCTAGAGCCATAAAAGAGATCATATATAAATCTCATTAGGACCCTAAGTTAAAATATACTTGTTAAATCACACACTGTGAAAACAAGAAATATGTTAAGAGTCCTACGCATTATCCTTGTGATATTGCCAAAACATCAGAGTGATACTAAAGTATTCACAGTGACGATGGAAATCCTTCCAGAGCCAACATCTAACAAGCTCTGCGGTAGGTGACTTGTGAGATCCTATATGGATCAAACTTGTGATACTGGATATCGATTCGGTCCAGCTTATGAGTTGACGAATGAATTTTGAAAAGATAAAACTGTTGGTGTGTTATAAAACCGTTTGCATCTTAATACACTGACTGATTTTCCTAAATCAATTTTCAATCTTATGTCCATGGGAAGCCTCACAAGGGTATCCGGACATAGAAAAGCTGAACACGAATTGACGACTCAATCAGGAAGATAATAACTTACCGATTCACTCTTACCATGTTGTCTACTTTGAGACGTCCCGGTTTGAGAATAAGCTAAGTACGATAAATATAATACTCACATATTAGAGAATTCAATACTATAAGCTTGAAATCATGTTAAGGAGATTCATCTTTAAAGATAAATCTCCTTGATCACAGCTCGGTACTCACAATACCGAAGGTTGATCTAACCAAACACGGTCGAATGACAAAGCCATATTCGTCCACAAGCTTTATTGTAAACTGTTTATTTGCAAATCAATACTATGGTGGTGAAGCATTAGTCCTGGTAAATTGAAGTCAATGCCACATGCTCATACCCGACCAACATATGTATAGACATTATGAAAGCTTAAGTACATGTTTCAAAAGACTTTTGCTACTCTAATACCGCACGTCTTCCTTGAATCGACGAAGTATTAAAGTTAAATAATTTCAAGAAAGATGAATTTACAAGATTTTAAGACAAAGAAAGGTATGATCATGTCGGTCCAAAAGTCACAAGTTCACAAGAAGGCAAAGATTACAAGATGGCTAAAAGACATTATGCTTGGTTGATGATCTCAAGATGTTCAAGATCACATACAAGTAAAGCTAAAGAAACAAGCCAAAGCCTAAAAGTCTAAAGATTACAACTTTACATTAACAAGATAAAAGATTAAAAGAAATCAAGTCTATGAGCAAAGACTGAAGACATTTATTGTTAGGACTTAAAGACTTCAAGATAATTCTTAGAGTTACTGTTGCTTAGGTATACATTAGTTATGTCAAGCATAACTTAGTGTTGTTGGTGATACTAAGGAAAATTAAGCTAAGTAGTTAGTATTGGTAGTATAAAGTTACTATTGTTAGTATAAGTTAGTACTGTTAGTATTAAGTTACTGCTGCTTGTTAAAGTTAAGACTACTCAGAGTTAAAGATTGAAATATATGATAAGTAGTTAATGCTGCTAGTGGTAAAATTAAGACTGCTAGTATGCAGTTACTACTGTTAGTATGTATTAGTACTGCTAGTACTAATGTTACTACTGCTTATGTTTATTAGTGCTGCTAGGTACAAAAAAGTTTATGCTGCCATGATTACGCAACTGTTTAGAAAATTGCTACTGTCAGAACATAAAAGGAGTAAAGAGATAATAGAATACTTGAAGATAAGATTAGAAGATAATTATAGAATATATAATATCAGATAATCTATAAGTTTACTCTTTAGTATCACATATCGAGGTGCTATCAGAGTTGGGGTGTGTATACGCGAGAGCTTTGACTCGCAGCGAGTCCTGATAAAAGAAGGCTCTAGGGCATTATTAGATACAAGTTTTTCATAGTTGTCAAGGGGTGGGGGGGGGGGAGTGGGGGGGGGGGTGGGGGGGGGGGGGGGGGGGGGGGGTGGGGGGGGGTGGGGTAATTTAGAAAAGCTTCAAGTTGTAAACCCTAGTACTACTAAGAGTACTCGTATAATTGAACTAATAATATAATTCAATGGTTATATCTTTGTTTCATTCACAATTAACCTGTTCTAATTCATTATACTCTAGATATTAATGTGTAGATTCCGCAAACACTTTAGTATACGTACAAAGTTTCCTACAACAAGTTATTTTGGATTTAATCCAAGTAATTTTAACTTAGACAAGCTAAGGAATCGATCAAGTATTGGGATCAACAAGTGGTATCAGAGCTTTGATTTGAGAAACTTTGAACTAGAAGTCATGGAATTTTGAATCTGCACATATAATACTACTAACTAAAAAGCTAACCCATACTCAAAATAGGGTGAGTATGAGAATGTGGGTTTAAGAATTAAGAAGTACTATTCTAGATACAAGACTATGCTCATGGGAGGTCAATAGAATGGTAACTCATAGGTGTTCTGTACCACACACCGTATCAAGAGAATGTACTTTAGTTACAAAGATGTCTTACCTGTACTGCTGAGAAGAAAAGACCACCAAGAAGAATGATGGAATGCTAGAAGCTTGCTACCATGGATCTTCCCAATGAACTCAACTTACATCCATTCAGTACACTGATGCTAAAACAATGTTTGCTGCCATTGAAACATGATTTGGAGGTAGTGAAGCCACTAAGAAAACACAAAAGACACTTTTGAAGCAACAATACGAAAATTTTAGTGCATCAAGCTATAACACCCCCATTTTTGACATATAGCAGCATAAGCTAATCTGGGGTATTATTTCATAGTACAACAGTCATAATCATAGAAAATGACTCGAAAAAGACATTTTTAAAAGATAAGTTATCATTCATTAAAACATAAAGTTTAAATAATAACAGTTTAGCCATCTTCAAGTCCGTGCCACTTCGTGCCATAAGATGTTCAGTTACTTGAGATAAACATGCTAAAAAGGTCAACACAATGGTTGAGTAAAATTCATAAGTTTATAATAAATAGTGTGAATATAATTCATCATAAGAGTGAGTTACGTTGTTATACACCCATAAGTGTAATAATTGCAACAAGTACAATTATTATGGAAAACAATATTATTGCGTCTAAGCTCATGGCACTCAAACTGACTAGTGTATATATCAATAATGATATATATAAAGATAATGGCCCCCGTGTAGGTAATTTCCATATACCTATGAGTTTCAAATATAGTGCATTTGGTTACCTATCCGACTAACACAAATGGGATTCGTCAATCTCAATAGGCCTATCCACAATATTGTTTAGGTCACTCGCAAGTTTATTAATGGTACAATGATAGTGGGGGGTCTTTTGGCATCATAATGGGGGGACTTAGAATACATAGAAATAATATATCAGGATTAGCATACATTTAGAAAACACTAGATTTCATGTTTATCAGATGTATCCCCCTTACGGGTTTAATGACAATAAAAGATTTCTAAAAAGTGAGGCTGCTATGAACTCACCTTAACAGTATAGGGAATTGGATTGATGGCAACATGATATAGCAAGTGCGAACAGGTAAGGCTTCGTCAGCACTGGAGGTGATATGTCAAGTGCTTAGTCGTGATAGTTTATGTTTTAACACTCGCATAAAGTTAACGTACACTTTGATTTATTAAATTATAGAAATCATGTATCGCTGTTAGGGCTATTATAATACGAGGCCATGTAGTATCGGTTTGAGGAGCCAGGGCACTTCTTTAACATCTCGTAAACCTAGCAAACTTGTCAAAATTAAAACTTAAATGAAATCCTTCATATGAAATTCCATAGTAACCTGATACGATAAGATTTTTAAGTTTCTTCGAAATAATGCGTCGATTTATGATTAATAACGATAAATGTATCGGTTTTTAATAAAATTGAGTTTTATAATATTAATATATATTTTTATAATTTATATAAGAATATTATATTTTATATTTTTAAGTTTGCAAAATTCGCAATATATACCCTTGGTTTATAAACTTTTACAACTTTAGTCCTTTATATATAAAGTATATATTATTTAAACTTTTAACTTTGAAACTTGGCAAAATAGGTCCTTATAGTTATAACTTTAGAATAATGACATTTTTATCCCCTTTAGTTATAAATTTCAGAAAGTTACGATATATACCCCTATGCATGGAAATATTTGCAAAACAAGTCCAAAAAGCCATGCAAGCTTATTTTGAGATTCCAAATGATATTTGTAGGTTATAGCTTATTAGAATAAGCTAAAATAAGATGTTCTAACGTAAAAAAAGTTTTGAAAAAGGATTCGTTAGCTAGAAAATGAAAACGGGTCGTTTTTAGGGTTTTAATCAAAACACATGGGTTTAAGGATTCAAAGCTTCAAACAAGAGTTTGTATATGATCTTAAGAGTATTATGAACAATCTAATACAGATTATAAGCTTATTGAACAAGATCTTAGGCTTACTTGAGATAAAATGGGTCGAAATGGGGTTTTATGACTTGTACACTGAGAAATGGCTTCAAGACTTCATTTTTCTTGCTTCTTGGCTTCTATTCTGAGGTTAGGGACTTCTCTTGATCTTCTATTGCTATTATGGAAAGGCTAGAACTCCATTTGAGTGTGTGAGATAAGTTTGAGGGATGATTTGAAAAGGGTGCTTGGTTTGTGTATTTATAGGGGTGAAAGACCCTTAGGGACCAAGTTTACTTGATGTAAATGATATAGGGCTAGTGTAGTGAGTATTGAGGGCTAGGAGGGTGAGTAATATAAGCTAGAAACTAGATATGAGATGTGGAGTGGTGTTTGGAGGCCACGGCTAGAAAAAGGAAGACAAGGAGGTGATTTTTGCAACTTGGTGAGCAAGGTTGTGAATAAGGTGCTTGTAAGCTACTTAGGTGGCTGCTTGGTGAGTCATAGTGGTGCTTGGTTGGTTGTTTGGGTTTAAAAATGGGTCAAAATGGAGCAAAATGGGTCACGGGTTGGTTTAGGGGTCGATTTAGGGTTTTGGACTTTTAGATTGAGTTAGGGTTAGGGTTTAGGATAGATTAAGGGTTAGGATTAGTGTTAGGACTGAGATTAGGGTTTAGGATTAAGGTTTAGGGCTTATTTTTAGGTTTAGGGTTTAGTTTTTAGTTGAAAGTAAAATTAGGGTTTAGGGTTTTTTTAGGGTTTAGGGTTTTAAATTAGGGTTTAGGTTTAAGGTTTAAAATTCATGTATTAAGTGCTTGTACCTTGTACTAAAGTGGTAGTAAGAAACCAAATTTGACTTTCTTGCATTATTGAATTATACATTGAGCTTTAATGTGTTGTAACTTAATTTAGGAGGGAAAAGATATTCAAATGTTGTGTATTGATACTTTTACACATGCTTTAAAGGCTTGTACATTCATTTTTTATGTATACATTACATATAATTAGGGTTTTGATATAAATGTTAACGTTTAATGCTTGTTTTTGAAATAACGTTTTGAAAAGTATGTTAAATGGATAATGTACTTAGTAAAATGATATTAAGATATAGACTTGACATATTAGGATGTTTACATGATGTAAACATGATAGAGATGGCTTGGTAGAGGTTAGCATGAGCTCATTACTTAGAGATGCCAAGTTACGTTGCATAAAGACTAAAGCAAAAAATTTTCCCTGTAAAAATATGGTATATATATAATAGATGGATATTACATTGCATCTAATTTAATAGATGGATATTTACATTGATGAAAATTGCGGGTTTTTATAGTCTCCCTCCCTTAAAAGAAATCTCGTCCTGAGATTTAGTTGGATGTCAGAGTGGTGTTTGAAAATAGATGTGGATATTTGACACGAACTTGATCTTCGCGTTCCTATGTAAATTCCTGGTCCTCTTTTAGAGTTTCCCTCATACTTGTTGGATTATAGAATACGACTTTGTTTTCAAGTGTGCTTGGACTTCTCGATCCATACAGCTTCACTGGTTCTTCTACAAAGTTGAGTTTGTCATCAAGTTGAAGCTCTTTCATTGAAATGACAAAGGATTCATCAGATAAGCATTTATTTAGATTAGAAATGTGGAAAGTACTGTGGACATTACTAAGTTCTTCAGGAAGCTCTAGTTTGTATGCTATTGGGCAATCCGTTCAAGGATTTATTGAATGGGTCCTATGTACAAGGGTTTAATCTTATTATCCTCGTTTCCCAATCGGAATGACCCCTTTACCAGGTGATACTTTCACATAACACGATCTACAACTTGAAAATCTTAATGCCTTCGTCTTTATATTGGCATAGACTTCTACTCGGTCCTCGTTGCAGCTATGCAAGCGTTGTCGAATTTGCACTATCTTTTTAGTGGTTTCATGGATTATTTCTTGTCCTGTAAGTTGAACATCTCCAACTTTGGCCCAACAAACAGGTGATCAGCACTTTCGACCATAAAGTGCCTTAGATGGTGCTGCTTTGATACTAGCATGGTAACTGTTATTGTATGAAGAATTCTAACCAAGGTAAAGTGTCTTTCTTCCTATCATTATCCAAACTCTATAACACATGCTCGAACATGTCTTCGAGTAGTTAGAATGGTCCGTTTTAACTTCGTCCATTCGTTTGGATGATAATGCTGAATGATGGTGGTGGGGTGGTTGATCGGTTTTGGGATGATATGCCGTACTCATGTCTAATTGAGTACCCAAAGCACTTTGTAATGATTTCCAGAATCTGGATGTGAAATGACTGTCACAATCCAAAATGATAGATATTAGCACGCCATGCCGAGAGACTATTTCTTTGATGTATAACCTTGTAAGGGTTTCCATACAATCTGTCTCTCGGGTAGGGATGAAGTGTGTAGATTTGGTAAGGCGATCGACAATGACCCAGATTGTGTCTTGTCCGTTTGATGTTTTGGGCAGTTTTGTGATGAAATCCATTGTGATTCTTTCCCATTTCCACATAGGAATCTTCAGTTGTACCAATAAGCCGGATGGCTTCTGACATTCTGCCTTAACTATAGAACATGTTAAACATTTGCCAACATATTCAGCGATGATTGCCTTCTCGTTATGCCACCAATAAAGTTTCTTAAGATCCTGATACATCTTGTTAGGACCCGGGTGAATGGAATATTTTGATTTATAGGACTCATGCATGATCAAGTTTCTTAGATTACCAAAGAGTGGTAACCAGCTTTGGTTCTTAATACAACGAGTTCCATCAAGACGTATTTCAAATGCTTTATCCATTCCTCTTAAATTTTCAGCCTTGATGTTTTCTTCTTTGAGAGCTTTAGTTTAAGCTTTAAGATTTTGTGATGGTAAGTTTGGATGAATGGTCATAACTAATGATCTAGCTCAGAGTGGTTTGATTTGTTCCTTCCGGCTTAAGGCATCTGCTATGACATTTTCCTTTCCAGGATGGTAGCGAATTTCACAATCGTAATCTACAAGTAATTCTAGCCAACAGCGTTGTCTCATGTTCAACTCTTTCTGATCAAGGATATGCTGAAGAATTTTATGATCAGTGAACACATTACATTTGGTGCCATACAAATAGTGCAAATAGTGTCTTCTAAGATGTTTAAGAGCGCGAACACAACCTGGCTCATAATCGCGGACCGAGTTCATGCGTATGTAGAGTCTTTCTTCATGGGGTTTGAGTTGTCGGGATGCATATGCAATAACTTTCGTTCTTTGCATTAACACCACTCCCAGACCTTGATGGGATGCATCATAGTAAACAACCAAATCATCGTTTCCTTCTAGTAATGCTAAGATTGGAGCTGCACAAAGCTTTTGTTTTAGTAATTGGAAAGCCGACTCTTGATCTTCGCCCCAGATATACTTCTTGTTTTTTTGGGTTAATTCAGTCAAAGACTTTCCAATCTTCGAAAAACCTTCGATGAATCTTCGGTAGTAGCCGGCAAGTCCTAAGAATTGACGTATTTTTGTGGGTGTAGTAGGACATGTCCAATTCTTAACTGCTTCAATCTTGGCGGGGTCAACATGAAGTCCTTGACTATCAATTAAGTGTCAAAGAAATTACACGATATGTATCCAGAAATCACATTTGGAGAACTTGGCATATAATTTTTCCTTTTTGAGTAATTATAGGATTATTCTTAGATGATTTGCATGTTCTTCTTTGTTACGAGAGTAGATAAGAATATCATCGATGAACACTATCACAAATTTATCCAAGTATGGTTTACACACACGATTCATGAGATCCATGAATACAGCAGGTGCGTTAGTTAAACCAAATGGCATCACATGAAATTCATAAGGTTCGTATCTTGTTCTGAAAGCAGTCTTAGGAATATCTTCATCCCTGACTCTCAGTTGATGATAACCTGATCTCAAGTCGATCTTTGAGTAAACACTCAAACCTTGAAGTTGGTTAAATAAGTCATCGATCCTGGGTAATGGGTAACGATTCTTTACGATAAGTTTATTCAACTCCAGGTAATCGATACACATTCTGAAAGATCCGTCTTTTTTAACAAATAAGACAGGAGCTCCCCAAGGTGAAGTACTTGGTCGAATAAAACCTCGGTCTGCCAACTCTTGAAGTTGGTCCGGGAATTCTTTGACTACCGGTATGTCTTCTAGTCATTTCTCGTCCGACTTCTTTTCCATTATTTGGGCTACGAAAACTTGACATCCCCTGAATATATACCTTTCGGTTTTTGTACAGGATATGAGATTTAATCGGGTTTTACTTCGGTCACCTCGAATGATTAATGTTTCACCGTCGATGGGAATGTGGACGAATTTTGTTGGGAATTATACATTCCTGACTTAGTACCGTTAGTTATATACTTAGTACCGCTAGTTATAGTTAGTACTGACAGTACAAAATGTTAAGTACTGCTCAGATAGTTAGTACCGTTAGTATAAAATAGTTAGTACCGTTTAAGGGATATGCATGAGATATTATAGGAAAAGATATGTATTATCTTTTACGCATTTAGTAAGTCTGTTAGGGTTTATCCTTGGTCTATAAAAGGAACCCTACGGCATTAGAGAAGATATACATCTCACATATAATCTCATATCTCATAGTTAGTAATCTGTAATCGTGTTAGCAGATTAATACAAAAGTTTAGGTATCAATATTCATTGTTCTTCTTAGCATTATAAGTTAGATTCTGCATAACTTATAGTGTTTATTGTCATTGTTTCTCTTGTAGTTTGTGTGAATCTATTCATATTAGCTACAACCCTTAACAAGGTAGTAAGATCTATATTCAAAGGGATCCACAAGTGGTATCAGAGCCTGTAGAGAAACTCTGAGTAAGAAGAACAAAAACCAGTTATAAACCTCTATCTTACAAAGCAATTCAATGGCTGGATCAGAAGATGATATTCCACCACCACCACCACCATCACAAACACCAACACAACAAACTCCTCACACTGTTTCAACCATCAAACTTCCTATTCTCAAGAAGGGAGAATATGACATATGTGCCATGAAAATGGAACATTATTTGGCCCATACAGACTATCCTATCTGGGAAGTTATTCAAAGAGGAAATGGTCCCGTGAGTGTCTCAACTGAAGATGCAAATCAGAAATTCCTTAGGTCTCTACCTTCTGCCTGGTCTCAAGTTTCCTTAATCATGAGGACCAAGCCAGGAGTGGACAGTCTCAGTTTTGATGATCTGTATAATAATCTTAGAGTCTTTGAGTCTGATGTTAAAGGCTCTACTGCATCATCCTCTAGCACACAGAATGTGGCATTCGTTTCAGAGAACACTAGCAGTACTAATGATGTTAGTACCGCTTATGGTGTTTCTAACTCTTCTGGTCATAACTCACAATATGAACATACTTCATCATACTCCTTACTTGCAAATCAATCCAGTTGTCCACAATTGGATCATGAGGATCTAGAACAGCTTGATGAGTTTGATTTAGAAGAAATGGACTTGAAATGGCAGGTAGCCATGATTTCCATGAGAATGAAAAAGTTCTACAAAAAGACAGGTAGAAAGCTACAATTTGATGCCAAGGAACCGGTTGGTTTTGACAAAACCAAAGTCGAGTGCTATAGTTGTCACAAGACAGGGCATTTTGCTAGAGAGTGCAGATCCAAGGGGAATCAAGATAGTAGGAGGAGAGATACTTGGAACACTGGGAATAAGGATAAAGAAAATAGGAGAAGATCTGGTAAACAGGAGGACTCTAAAGCTTTGGTGACTCTTGATGGAGAAGGTGTTGATTGGGCCAGTTACTTAGAAAGATATACAAATGAGAACTATGCTTTAATGGCTTGCAGCAATTCAGGCTCAGACATAGAGATAACTTATTGTTCAAATAGAAAATGGTAAATATTTCTTATGACGTCTTAGGCTAAGATGAAATTAAAAACTGCACCTAGCCGTAGATTATATGATGAACAGAGGGAACAACTTGGAGATGTCAGTATAGAAATACAAGCATATACTCAAGCTTTAAAGAAAGTTGAAGCATAATTAGTTGCTCATCAACAAAGTAAACTTTGGTATGAGGAAAAGATCAGGTTTATGAAAATTGACTTAGATGATAAAACTGATGTCTTTACATACCATAAGAATATTGGCAGAAGTTGAAAAAGAAAAACTGGAAGATTTGAAAGCTAAAGTAGAAAAAATTGGCACAACTCTTCTAAAAATATCTTTTTTTTTGTTAAAATAGTCAGCATGGGGTGGCAGGGATAAGCCTAGGCTTGGGTATGGTGATCAAATGAATAAAAGTGTTTTAAGTTATGAAAATGAAGTTTTCCAAAGTGTGTTTGTCAGTAGGACAAGTGATATAGAAGATAGTCATGTGAATGATAGATATGCAGAGGGGATGCATGCAATTCCCCCTCCAATAATAGGGATCTACATTTCCCTTCTGGACCTGATAAAAATAGATGACCATATTTACATAGTGGTTCAAAGTACACTATAAACCTAGTGAATCTGATGCTAGAAGCAGTGACTTTAATTCTTGTGAATCCAATTGTAGTGAAGAAACACATGATGAAATCATGCCTTGAAACTAGTTGTCAATGAACCCAAAGTAGTAAGTGAACCTAAAGTTTGGTCTGATGCTCCTATCATTGAGGAGTATGAATCAGATAGTGAAGATAAACATGTGTCTCTACCCACAAAAGAACAGGAAATACCTAGTTTTGCTTTTATTAATACTGATAAGCATGTAAAAACTCCTAGGCAAACTGTTATAGAACAAAACACATGTAGTCAGAGTCCTAAACCTGACAAAAAGGATTGTAGTGGTTTAATGTCTAAAAAAATGGGTTTGGGATTTGGGTATACCAAAAAGGCATGTTTTGTTGTGGAAGTTTTAGCCATCTTTTAGAGTTTGTGAATTTTTCATGAGGAAAGGATGGCTAAACAAGCTGAATTAAAACACATAGGATGAGTAAGGGTGTCCTAGTCAAGGGAGATTGCAGGCCATATGGAACAATTGAGCAAAGATAGAGAAAATGAATCATCAAAACCAATTTGTTCCAAAAGCAGTACTAACTAGAACTGGAAAGATTCCAGTTAATACTAGCTAGACATAGCTCAAACGGCAGCTCAGTATAATACATTTAATACTACATAGCGATAATTTTAACAGACAGGCCCAGTACCATTAATGCTGCTAGAAAAATTTATATTGTTAAGCCTATTGGTGAAATATGGCTAGACCCAATAAGCTAACTTTCTTGAAATCTGTTTCCACATCGTGAGAAAGTCATTGTGATAGCATGCAACAACACTTTCAGAACAATTTCTTCAAAACAAGAAGGTTATACTGCTAAGGTAAATGCAGTTAGTGCCTCGTTCACAAGGGAAATAAAGGGAAACTGCTGTTTAGGCCCTCAGCAGGTTGTTGGTAATTGGAGACAACTAGAAAGACATTACGGGATAACAAGCAGTCTCACACAAATACAAATGTGGATGCAAGTCCTAGAAATGTGCTACTTTCAATGATCCACTAGGCAGACTCAAGCCCAAAAAGGCTTGGGTCCCTAATAGAATCTAATCTCTTTTATTTAATGTGCTGGATTATCCACAAAGAGCTTTACAAAACAAAGGGGATTGTTAATAGTGGATGTTCCAGTCACATGACTGAAAACAAGGCCTACCTTGCTGAATATCAAGGACTTTATTGTGTCCGCTGTTGCATTTGGGAGGAAGCAACTCTAAGACTGCACTCTCTAATGAATCATGACTTTATTCAAGCAGAATTGAAGCTGACTGACTTTTCTTAGCTGAAAGAGTTACAATGAAGCAGAGAGTGAGAACAGTTCACAGTTGGAATGAGAGCAAAAATTTGCTTCATGATACTATCGCTACTCAAACGAAGTAATCCTGCTCAACAACCGATCTTGAAGCTGATTAGAAACAAACCTCCAATAATCAGAATCAGTTTAGGAATCAAATTATGATCTGACTTTGAAAACATGTTGGAAAACAACGGTAAGCATGCTGAATGAAGACCAAAAACTTTGATGAAATAAAAGGGATTTGTATGAAAAAGTAAAGAGTTTGAGATATTTTCATTACTATTAGTTCTATCTTGAGACATGAAGAAAGAATTAAGGCAGATGAATGAAGGAAGCTAGTGATCCTGGACAAGAAGAAGAGATTGTCAACGGGATGAGTGGTCTTCAGCTAAGGTTATCCTTCAAATGCAAGATGTAGCAGAGCACGGTATACAAAGAGGAAAGAGTGGTCCTACGAGATGCATATGGTAGGGAAAAGGATAAAGCACCACAAACCAGATGTTGGATAGTGTGATGAAACACAGAAAAAGTGTTCAAGATGTTACACTTTGAAGGTACCAAGGAATAAGATAGTGAAATAATGGAGACAAAATCGTTTATTTCTAAGTTGGACAAGGTTTCATCACCAGAGGGGGATTACCTTGTTGTCGACAGAGTCAATGGAAATTTCAAGGCATTCAACTATATAATGGAGGTACTTCATATTTTTGATAGACAAGATCTGTTTCACTTATATGATTTGGTAATGAAGGTCTACTCAGAAAAGCACACCTAGTAGGTATAGAGTGGATCGCTTTGGGGAGACTTGAAGATTATGATGGAATCCTCAATAGAAGTAACTGATCAAGGTGATTTTTGGAATGATCAACAAGATTGGGAGATTGTCACTTGGAGACTGTATGAGGCTTATGGAGTTTGCATACTAGAGTTTAAGGATGGAACTTGTCTTTCCACATGTAGTTTAAAAGATATATATTCCTCTATCCAAGGAATTGCATGCAAAGGATTAATGCTGAATTTTGGATTAGAAGTTGAGGTAGAAAGTACTGCTACATTAGATTTGATAAGGTTCATTAAGAAACAGCTTAATTATGAGTAAACATGAAATGGAATTGAGAAGGGTTTGAGTGTTGGCTAACCACCACATAACAAATGGTCATCAGTTCACCATGCTTAATAGGCATAAGAACTGGCTAGTCCATAAGCAAATGGCTTGTGGTAAAGACTTCTCAAATCCGTTTATGGTTGACAATTTACCAAAAATTGTAGGGTTCTCAACTCACCTTGCTTCATGGTTAAGAGTTGGTCGTCTACAAGGATCAAACAGTTCTTGGTTAAAGACTACTCAATAATCTGTGCTAGCTGATAGTTTGCTAAAAACTATATCGGTTTATCAATGCACCATGTTATGGCAAGCAGCATTGGCTAGTCCAAAAGCAAAACGGTTATGATTTTTGAGTATACAGACACAGGCAATTCCGTTAATGGATGTGAAGGTTACTTTAGCAAATAAACTGCAAGACTCTTATGGTAATCAAACCTCACCACATATTTTGCAATAAAGACGTTAGCTATCCCAGAGCAACACGGCTATTGTAAAGGAATATCAATCCGCTTTCATGGCTGTTGAGTTTGCTAAAAACCGCTCATAAGCCAACTTAGATTATGAATTTCGGTTGCTGAAATAGATGTTGTTGTATCTGTTGAAGGACAATGTTGCACGAAGGATAGCAAAAGATGTCAAAGGAAACTTTAAGATCAATGAACAAGATTTGTCAGGTTACGTGTTTGAATACATCCTCCATGAAGTTCAAAGAATCTACACCGAAGAAACATGAAGTTAAACAAGTTCAACAATCATGTTTAGGGGAGGATTGTTGGGAATTATACATTCCTGACTTAGTACCGTTAGTTATATACTTAGTACCGCTAGTTATAGTTAGTACTGATAGTACAAAATGTTAAGTACTGCTCAGATAGTTAGTACCGTTAGTATAAAATTGTCTAGTTTTTTTTTAACCGTTTAAGGGATATGCATCGAGGATATTATAGGAAAAAGATATGCTAGTTATCTTTTAAAGCGTTTCTTTTGTATGTCGTATTAGGGTTTATTCCATGTTCTAGTAAAAGCGAACCCTACGGCATTAGAGAAGATATACATCTCACATACAATCTCATATCTCATAGTTAGTAATCTGTAATCGTGTTAGCAGATTAATACAAAAGTTTAGTTATCATTATTCATTGTTCTTCTTAGCATTATAAGTTAGATTCCGCATAACTTATAGTGTTTTTGTCTTGTTTCTCCTGTCAGTTTGTAGTGAATCTATTCAGCAACCAGAGAAAAAGGCCAGAGCAAGACAGGACAGGGGAGGTAGGGCTGGTCAGCTGGTAAGAGTGAATGTAGATGAAGGAAGGAGGTAAGTAATCCGGACAGAGTGCAGAGCAGAGAGTAGAGACCCAGGTCCAGTGAGAGGAGAGAGGGACCCCCCCACCCTGTTTTGCCCCCCCACCCCCAGGACCAAGCCAGACAGCCCCAGTGAGGCAGGCAGCAGGAGCAGCCAGCCGTATCCAGCCCCACGCTTCAGTATTAGCTACACAACAACTTAACAAGGTAGTAAGATCTATATTCAAAGGGATCCACAACTTTCTCGTCACAAATGATCCTAGCATAATACTTGGATAACCAATCCATACCAATGACGACGTCGAAACTAACAAGTTTAATCGGCATAAGATTAATTTTAAAAGGTTGGTTTAACAAGGTCAGGATTGCACCCTGAATAACGGTGTTTGTGCTTACTAAGTTTTCGTCAGCCATTTCGATATTGTAAAAGGTATCTATTGGAATGGGTGGAATATTTAGCTTATAGGCAAGAGATATGGATACGAAGCTTATATCGGCTCCAGAATCAAATAATACTCTAGCTATGTGACAATCCGTCAAATTCAGGTCGTTATTTTATTCTCGAGTATTAAATATAATTTTCATTTTTATGTTGAGATGTGAACTCACTATTAACTAGAAGAAATTAGGGTTTACGTTTGCAAATTAAGTAACGTCAACGAAGAACCGGAGAATCCTACGTTAAGTATCGACGTTTATGTTATCAAATTTCCGTAGAAATATTTTTATTACATTCATTTTTATTTTTCGTGTCTCGTACTATTTTTACTTTTTACGAAAAACGATTACAAATCGTACCTTTTTAAATATCAAACTTTAATAATACCCGCATTTACAAAATGTGGGACAAGTGTTTTTTATAACTCTTCCCATTAACCTAAGGGGATCAAAAGTGGAAGGGATCCACAATTGACCCCCATGTGTCATCCAACCTTACATTTCAAGCTAACACTTGGCATTTCACTTCTACACATACATAAGGCTACTTTGACCCACACATGCACACACTAGACATTTTATACACTCAAAATTCTGCATTTGTCTCTCCCTCCTCCTCATTTGACGCTAAGAAACACACCACAAACACCCATTCTTATAAATTTTTTAAGATCAAAGATTAAGCACACTAGTGAATTTGACTACCTAGTGTAATCCGTATATTTTTAAGGTGATTTAAAGAGGTTTTAAAGAAGATTATATTCAAGTTGGGGCTGAGATTATACAAGTATCATAAAGTCATTTTGGGTAAATAAAATGGTGATCTAAAATAATTTGGGTGAAGATCAAAGTTGGAGTAGAAGGGTTATATTGTTTTTTTTGATCAATTGATCATTCTCATCATTTATTTGGGGTAAAACTCTACTTGTTTTCATTATTATTGTATTTATGATTTCCTTATTGTATATGCAAAATGTACGATATATGATGATCAAGAGGTGAAATGGTTCATGCATGCATAGATCTAGGGTAAAAATGGCTTAATCAACTATTAAAACTAGCTAGAAATCACTAAAAATTTATGGGCTGATGTTAACAGTAAGTTCTGGAATTTTGAGTAACTTTGAGAGTTGATTTGAATACTCTAAGTTGTATACAAATGTCTTGTGATCATGTAGCAAATTGAATCCCCATTGGAATTTAAAAATTGAGTAAGTTATAGACAAAACACTAAAACTAGTTGATTCTGACCTTGCTATACAGATGGCACAAAAAGTCATACTTACGTACTGAGTTGGTTAAAATGCTAAAACTATAGGACCAAGATAAAATAATGTAGGTTCTGGACCAATTGGATGATCAACCAATTCATTATCATTTTTAAATGGCATCAAAAATGGTGAAAGTAAGATTTCAGTCCGAATTTGTAACTTGACCTTTGTGTAGTGATTTGATCATAAGTATATGTATACTTAAAATAAGTATAAAAGTAACCTTAGATCTGTAATATATACTTAATTATAAAACTAAGGATTTAAAGTTTTCAATTATAACATTTACGGTTATTAACATACGACTATTTTTGTAAACCTAAATGAATATAAAAATTTACGTCTACACGAACACTATAATTAATAAAACGTTTTTACCACTACAACCCAAGATGGTAGGACCCACTTTTTGGGAGTTTTTAAAAGTTAACTTACTGATAATAAACATGTCCCGATCTCGAGAACCCGAAAATTTATAATAAGACTCATTTACAAGCTTAAATAGGCCATAAGGCCTAATTGGGCCACTAGGCCCAATGTATTAAAATAGACATATTGGACTTGGCTTTAAGCCCAACCCACTTGAGCTTAATTAATGGGCTAAGACTTGGTCTTGGGTTAATAATATCAACCTAATAACTTAATGGGCTTGCTTAATGGGCCTATTGGGCTTTTTGGACCAATTTGGACAATACTAGTAAAATGGCTAATAAAAATAAGTTAAAAACCTAAAAAACATTAAGTGTGAAATAATTATATTTCAAGAGCATGATCATCATATAAACTACATGTGTACATATACTTATTTAATTTATGAATTATCATTTATTTTTATCGACTAGAAACCTAAGACCCGTTACAATTTGTATAGGTCTTGGTTGATTGACGCGCCTACTTCCGAAGTTATTATTTATCGATATTCTTGTCCGACATCACTAAGTGAGTTCATAGCCTCACATTTTTACACTTTAATTGTTTTATAAACCCGCGGGGGAGATAACATGCTTGTTTTTAAAATAGAACACAAGGGAGATTGTATGCTAGTAGCCTTGATTATTATAAGTTAGATTAACTCGCTAGATAAAAGACCCGCGGAAATCATGAATTGTTAATTGCCGGGTAATGGCATACGCTTATACAAGAAATAGTACTATTTGGAGATTACCACCTCTAATCCATGACGACTAGCTATCGTCTCGTGTCGGGAAAATGACACTACAGATGCGTTGTATAGAGAATAATATACACTCATAGCGAGGGTGTATAGTGGGCATTTTTATGATATGGTAACGTTCAATTCATTAGGCTTATAATAATCTCCCTGTAACGTTGTCTGATCCACATCGTTATATCCTGAAATTTTTGAGAAATGATACTTGTGTTCGGAGATTAGATGTTGGGAACCCCAACATATTTTTATGGTTTTTATATTGAGAAACAAGGTGGGACACCTGACCAAGAATTAACGAATATACTAGAAACCGTCCCTTGTGTAAAAAAAGCAATCTGATAGTTAGTAATCTATAATCATTTTAGCAGATTAATACAAAAGTTTAGTTATTAATATTCATTGTTCTTCTTAATATTATAAGTTAGTTTCCGCATAACTTATAGTGTTTATAGTCATTGTTTCTCCTGTAGTTTATGTAGATTTATCCATATTGGCTACAACTCTTAATAGAGTAAGAAGATCTATATTGAATAGGATCTACAAGTGGTATTAGAGCCTGTAGAGAAACTCTAAGAAAGAAGAACTAAAACCCACCAATTGTAAACCTCTACCTTACAAATCTAATCAATGGCTGGATCTGATGATGATATTCTACCACCATCACCACCTGCACCACAAACACAAACACCAACACAATAAGCCCCTCACACTGTCTCAACCTTCAAACTCCCTATTCTTAAGAAGAGAGAATATGATATATGGGCCATGAAAATGGAACATTATTTGGCCCATATAAACTAT